>JAMWET010003560.1:30000-55000 GCA_024036415.1 Prochilodus magdalenae | reverse complement strand
TGCCTGAATGAGAGAGACTCACAGCTCTTACACAGCATTAGTGAATTAAGCTGATGTTGCTCATCACCTGTGCCGCATTTGTGAGTGTGCGAGTGGTATATGTGTGTAATAGAGTGGGGGAGGGGGTGTGGGTGCACAGAGCAAGCTGTCCCTCCATTTGGGTATGCACCACTGCTTCAGTGTGTGTCAGCGTGGGACAAGTGAGAGGGGGAAGTGTGTCCGACTCAGGGATTTTAAAAATACCTGAGTGAGTGCGGCCCGGTCAGCCTGCAGCTGTTCGGCCCATTTAGGCACCTCCAAGATTAAATATAGCAGGGCTGTAGAAAAAAAAGTACAGCATCATCTTGGATGGAAGTGCGTGTGGGACAGATCAAGACTTTTCTCTGAGAAGTGATAGCCCACCAGCATGGCCCGATCTATAGTACGAGTAAGCCATAGGACTGCCCAAGGAACAACTGATGTCTGATGTCTGTTTACATGAAACTGTCATTTCTATTCACAGCCCTGACTAGTAGTCTATCCAATAAACCAGCCGTGATGGTTCAATAAGTATCATTTGCGGTGTTGCTGTGTTGTCTTACTCCCACTCTCTTTCATTATTTCTGTGCTTCCTATTCTCCTTATTCACTTCTCCCACTGTATCTCTCACTTTCTCTGCTCTATGTAGATTTCTTTTGTTCTGTTTGTAAATGTCTCACTCTCTCTTCACATTTCTCTCTCTCTCTCTCTCTCTCTCTCTCTCTCTCTTTCTCTCTCTCTCTCTCTCTCTTTCTCTCTCTCTCTCACTCTTTCTCTCTCTCTCTCACTCTTTCTCTCTCTCTCTCTCTCTCTCTCTTTCTCTCTGTCTCCTTTTTTTCTTATTCCGTGTTTTTCTCTCCTTACCATTCTTAAGGGATGTAGTGATTGGCTGGTTTCCCACTAAATAGGAGGGATTGTGATTTGGCAGAACTTTTAAATCATATAAAATGAATAAGTTGGATCTTATATTTGCCCATCTGTATTGTTCAAAACACGTACCAACAATTAACATACCCAGTTCATTACTGCTGTAATGCATGTGTGTTGGGGCCTAACAAGGTATAGACAATCCAGTTCAGAGCAGATGTTTGGCAGAGATACCTAAAAGCTGACGGTGCCCTCTAGTGACAACTTTTCTGCAACTTGTTGAAAACAAGACATCAACTGATAACAACTGAAATAAACAAATGGTCATAAACCAAACCATTTAACCATTTCATATACTCACTTGAAATCAGACTACTCTGAATGACTTTTGCCTTATAAAAATGGGTGAATTTCAGCTTTTAAAAACAAGTGCATCAGGTAAAAATTGATAACTTTAAGCTACACCATGTATGATTTGGGGGATTTGGAGGCCTCTCTGGTCATAAAGTGTAATAGCACACAATGTGTGGAAGAACATTTGCAATGTCAGCTGAGCTTTGGACCCCTTCCCTAAGTGGATGAATCTGATGATTGTAGGCAAGTTGAAAGAATATTCAAACATAAGACAAACGTGGTCTAGCATATGGTTTGCTTGGTGTGCATATATCGTTGCTGTCCAAAGAAAAACAAGTATCTCCAAACCGGTAGCTTTACAGGAGAGCTCAAAAACCTCATTCAAATGTAATGCAAGTCAATGGAACTAGACGTCTTTCCAAGCACTTTTGGGCCATTTCTGATAGTGCATTCATCATAAAATTCTCACACAGTGTAAACGGCAGCTACTGTTTTCAATTGACGCATAAAAGTCAAAATGGACAAAAATGGAGATACATGTTTTTCATTGGACAGCGGCGATATAATGGTGTGTGATAGGGTCTGAAAAACTCCAACAATGTCTGTCCTGGTGCTTCTGACTTTTAAAGGTCAACTTCAGTCTTTTACAGAGCAATTACAGTATATTCCAGCCTGTACCCCTCTCCGGTCTCTTGATTTCAGCTCTTAGTATTTTTGAAAACATGAATATGATCAGCATTGCTTATGCTCAAGATTTCAGGATCTTTATCGGTATTGGAAAAGTGGTGTTATTTTCCAATACCAATTGTTGATGTGTTGATGCGATATATTTCCTTCATGCACAGCCAACAAACATTTTCATATTCAAAGCACCATTTTTCCAGTGCAGCTACTCTATGGGATTGTCATTGAGGCAGTCAGCGACTTATTGTTTACCTCATAGTGATAAGGTCGGTCCGAGTTGAACATGTAAGTGAAAGAGAGTGACCTTGGTACAAACATACACATACGCAAGGCACAGTGAGACAGTCTTTAATGAGGGGAGTGGGTACCGAGCCAGAGGAGGAGACACATCCCAATTCTCTAATGGCTCCCACTGCTGAGGAGAAGGAGAGAGAGAGAAAAAACAAGAGAAAGAGAAAGAAATAAGCAGAGAGAGAGAGAGAGAGAGAGAGAGAGAGAGAGAGAGAGAGAGAGAGAGAGAGAGAGAGAGGAAGGTGAATGTGTTGCTCGACATTGCTATAAAAAAATGCATTTTTTTTATGTAAGACTTTCCCAAAAGAACCGTAGGTGCATAATGAGAGAAGTTGCTGCAAACTGAGATTGCCGTGGCTGCCAACTAGAGCCCGGAGTTGAAAGCGTGACCTTGCCTGCTAGATGACAAAGGAAACTGACAGCACACACGCAACTCTGGCTCCTTTCATTATTCATACGCCCTCCTTGATTTTTGGGCGTTCGCCCCACATTTTAAATGCCACCGTATCTCATTTGGATGTTGGCAGCTGGAAGAGGTGAGGGCTCTCTCCGCTGCATTTTAAATATTGTTTGTGGTTTTTGTTTAGTTAGGTCATTCGTCCTTCGTCCTGTCCGTTCTGTTACCCTTGTCCGTTTTGAGAGGGGAGATCAGTAGACTGAAGTGACCTGCAAAAACAGACAGCAGGTTTTTGGTCTGTTAATGAATTTTTACCTCGTTAAAGTTTATGTATCCATGCTTCAACCAACACCAACACATTCTCATCACTGTATAGCTTAGCCCAGATAAAAGCCCAGTTTAAGCAGCTGACATTCCATTATGTTTTTATCATCTACACTTGCAATGGGAGAGCACCAGTTGGATGATTTGAACTTGTGGTGTTTGGGTCTGTAGGCCATGCTTATCACATAACATGCCATTTACACAATGAACAGATGCTACATTTCTAAAGTACATAGAAGTTTATGCTTAACAAATAATTGTATCCTGAGCAAGTCACAGTAGTAGCTGAACATTACAGAGGCCACAGAATGGAAAACTGCATTTACATTGCCATAGCTGAATAAGGAGATACTGTGATCCATAAACACAGTTGTCTCCTTCTTCCTAAGCAGATAACTTAAATTGAAAGTTTCATAGTGAGTAACAACTTCAATTTAATTTGTGTTATTGTTAAAATCAAAACAAACAGCTAGTATAGGTAACGTAACCTACTAGCTAGCTTCAAGTAACTAGCATTAGCATAGCCAACTAGATGAAATGTATACCTGGCTTTAATACACATACGTTGATTTTATTTTCCCTTTCTGTTTCTACATGTTACTTTGAGAGTCTGGCTCAGCTTTTTTTTTTTGCAATATTATTTTATGAATATTTTCTCCCAACATGCTAAGCAGAGTTGTCCATGAGGCTAATAAAAGACACAGCCCTTACTAAAAGAAACTCTAAAGCCAGCTGTAATGATCCCTGCATAATCTACCGGCTTTTTATACCCTGCATTCACCACTATTCTGAATTCATGCAGTGTTGTGTGGCAGAGGAAGGCTGCATTCGCCGCATGGAGCTAATCAAAGACAATGTGTTGTTTTGAAAAGGAGAGAACACAGGAAGACAGTAGGAACACAAAGGAGAACGAGAGACAGAGGAGAAAGGAAGTAAGGGAACGAGAGAGAAAAAAAGTTTTAATAATGCATCCACAATCCTTACGTCTCAGGCTCATGCCCGAGTCATCCCGAAATGCCCAATTAGTATAAAATATTCAGGTGTGCATATTCCCTAAAGCAGCGAATCGCAGGCGGGAACGAGTATGTGGATGTGTGCGTAATACGGGGCCATCTGAAGGTGGCAGTCTCCATCAGGAGCAGTTACATGGTGCAAGTGATCGCAGAGCCCAGTGGAGAGCAAAGCTGGGGGAGGGAGAGGTGCACATCATGTCGGCGCACTTCAACGGGCCCATGACAGACGTAGCAAGGGACACGCCAAAACACAGAGCCCTCACACTCCATCCTGAAAACACCATGTTCAGACCTATGGCAGATGCTTTTCTTCTCTTGTGGCGCTCTCTGAAGCAGATTTTTTATGACAGTCCTCAGTCGCCCGGCCTAGATTTGCTAAAGTTGCTGCCTAAATACCTAAAACTTTAAAAATACATATATCTAAAATAGCACCTGTGTGTCTTATCAGCAATAACAAAAGACCGGAGAAAGAAACACAGACGAAATAGACAGACTGATCTTGTAAGTCCAGGCCAGAGATAGTTGTTAGACAATTTTTGCCAGTCAGAGTTCAGTTACCTGACTGTAAGTCAAATCTCACTCTTCTAGAGTTTAAGTTTGTGTCAAGTCTTCAGTCTTTGGAGTCTGAGTTAAGTCTCAGGCCTCTGGGCTGGAAGACGAGTCTTGAGTCTATTAGAGTCGCGTCTCTAGTGTCCACTTGGAATTTAGAGACTTTTGGGTCTAAGTCTGAGTCAGGTCTTAGGGTGCCGAATCAGGCCTCAGGGTGCCAAGTCAGGTCTCAAGGTGGCGAGTCAAGTCTCAGGGTGCCGAGTCAGGTCTCAGGGTGCCGAGTCAGGTCTCAGGGTGCCAAGTTAGGTCTCAGGTTGGCAAGTCAAGTCTCGGTGCCAAATCAGAACTGAGGGTGCCGAGTCAGGTCTTGAGTCTCCAAGATGAACTTTTGAAGGTTTAAGTTTCTCTCGAGCCTCTGGGTTGGAAGTCAAGTCTTGAGTCTCTGAGTCAGGTGTCTGGGGTCCACTTTGAGTTTCAAGTTTTTAGGGTCTATGTCTGAGACAGGTTTCAGTGTGCTTGATGCTCCAAGATCATAGTATGAGTTTAATCTCACATCTCTGGGGTCGAGTGGGATTCTGTTTAAGTCAGGTCTCAAGTCTCTGCTGTGCAAAGATGAGTTTAGTCTCAGGTCTGTGTTGTCAAACACTGAGTCTCTGTGGAGTCAAGTTTTGAATCTTCAGTACAGAATTTTAGTTTATGCCTATTATTAGTTTCCTAGTCTGAGTCCAAGTCTTGTCTCAAGACACTGGGGTGTAAATCTGAGTCTACAGTCTGTATGATCAGAGTTCAATTCTAAGTCTTTGAGGTTTGAGTCTAAGTGAGTCTTGCATTTCTGGAGTCTGATATCTTCAGACACTTAACAGATCCACAAAACAACCAGCCACAAGCCTGCTATTACACGTAAAAGCAGGCAGTCTTGGAAACAGAGTCACAACATAAACAGTCCCGCAGGAAACACAGAAGAATAGGATAAGCATAGTGTCTGTAGCTGAGACTGCTGCTCTAGGCTGAACTTAGATGGAACAACAAAACTTTGATTAAAATCTGGGTTAGTGGAAAACAATACATGGAGGTCTGTGTTGTTGGAGACCAATCCAAATGTAGCTGGCAGAATCCTGACAGTGTGGCCAGGTTAACAAACTAAACATATTAGACTCCCCGTCTAAATGTGTGCAGAGCATGTGACACCACCTTCGCTGACAGAGAGAATGAAATAAAAAAATGGTAAGGAGAGAAAGCATAAACAAAAAAAAAAAAAGAAGAGACAAAGAGAGAAACATGAAGAGAGAGAGAGACATTCACAAACAATACATGAGAAAAGGACAGAGAGCAGAGAATGCGAGAGATACAGTTGGAGAAGTAAACAAAGATAATAGGAAGCACAGAAAGCAGGAAAGAGAGAGGGGGAGAGATATACAGATGTAGAGAATAAGAGAAGGAGAGGGGGAATTAAAGAGGGGTGGAGTGAGAGAGGGTAGGGGGAAGAGAGAGAAGATCAGCATTCAGCTCAGCCCACTCGATTCACCGTTCTGGCCACGTCTGCTGGCAGTGACAAATTTTCTGCAGCTCAAGCAGAGCCAGTTCATTTTCTTCTGCTTGTTTTCCCCTCCCTGCTGCCCCATTGTTTTGGAACCTCAACAGGAGGGAGTCGTGTGGAATATACATTTTCACACTTCGCTGAGCCCCAGCAAACAGAGGTGGGGGATCCTCTGCTGATAGCCCGGGACCTGGACACTCCTGGCGCTAAAGCAGGTCCCAGGAAAGAACCATTTGTCTTCCTATAGGCTGACATTGAACACAAATTCAGGTCAATATACTTTACTAACTCCCCAACTCAACTGGATTCAGAGGGTCTCTTTAAAGTTCCTATCTGACTGTGGAGGGACATTTCAGTCTAAAACTAGCTTTTAATAGGAATTATAATATTCCTAGATTATCCCATATGTAGTGCAGCATCAAAACCCTTAGCTTCATCTTTTTGACACAAGGTTCAGGATTTATATTTATTAAATATTATGCTTTTCCATTTTTTCTTTTTTCTTTAATGTGTTGTGCACCTTTCTGTGCATGTAAAAGGTCTGCAAAGTTATAAAGCCCAAAGCACAACCAGCCTTTTTCTCTGTTACAAAGTGATGTCATCTTGTAACACAATCTGTATTGGCTGCCTATAGGCAAGCTTGGCACACTTCCACCCAGCACACCTGAACTATTGAGGTTCATGTAGGGGTTGACTTATGAGAACAGAGTTGGTGGCTGGGCCAATCAGAGCACACGGGCCCCACTGGGAGGAGGAGCTTAAAGACACAGGAGTTCTAACAGAGGGTAAATACAGATGTACAGAATAAGAAAATAAAATGATGTTCAAAGTTTCAAAATTAGCATCATAGGTACTCTTTAATGTTCTCACACTACAGTACCAAGCACAATACATTGCATAACCATTGGAAATCCCAAAACACTTACACACACCAATACATACAAATGTACTTCCACCCTTAAGATACATCACCAGTAGGAGCGTTACTTGTTTACAACAGCTATAATGATAATTATATATTTTTTATTTTGTGTCCAATTAGTAGTGTAAAATCATTCTCACCTCTAATCAAAATCTGAATTTAATCAGTTTCTTACAAGCACATGTCCAGACAGGCTGACAACATTGTGTGTTCTGCAGTACACAATGAAACTTGCTATGTACTGTACTGTGACATGCATAGTGCAATGCTAAGCAACAATAATCACTCAGAAACACTGTATCACCTGCAAATAATCACAGTCTCAGCAATTTCTGAACCTGTCAAGTGGCCCCCTGCCTTCAAATAATGGTGAAATAAAAAATGAATAAATAAAATTCTAAGCTGTCGGCGGAGTTGATGCCTTTTTAAAAGTTTTAAAACTGTATTACCCAGGGGAAAACTGCTGAATTCAAAAGTACTGTTGACAGCACTGTTTTGGCACAACTAAATGCTTATTTTGCTGTTTCCTTCACAGATTTCATTGCTACAACCATCCCACTTTTGAAGAGTTCCCCAAGCACGCTGCTGACTGACTTCTTTTTATCAGTGTTTTGTTTATTTAGAATCAGCAGACTTTACAGAATATACTACACATAAAGTGATCTGCTTGTTAATATGTGTAGTTTCACAAAGACATAGATAACGAGACTAAAGACTAACAAAGAGAAAAAAGAGGAAAGAAAAAGAGAGTAAACTAGACAGATAGATAGATAGATAGATAGATAGATAGATAGATAGATAGACAGACAGACAGACAGACAGACAGACAGACAGACAGACAGATAGATAGATAGATAGATAGATAGATAGATAGATAGATAGATAGATAGATAGATAGATAGACAGACAGACAGATAGATAGAACTCATCTTGAGATCTTATCTTGAACTCACAGCCCTGTATGTATCAAAGTCTAGAGAGAAGAATACTCCCTGTACTACAATGTTTCTGACTACTGATGCAAGCGGAGAATCTAAGGGGGATAAAAATGGCTGCCATGTTTTGGAATATATACCAACAGACCCACACATTGAATGTTTTATAATCCAGTCAGTGGCGGAGAACGAACTGTGATGATAAACAAGACCAAAACATGTGAAACAAACAAACACACATATGTATCGTGTTATTTAAGTGACTGCACCTTTACACAATGAAAACAGTTCTTCTTAGAACCCTTGCTAGAACCCTTACATTATTCTCAAAGGTTAAAACATTTTTTTTTGTGAAAACTGTTTTGTTAGGAACCAGCCACTCAAAGGTCTCTATGTAAAGTGGTTCTTCTATATATATATATTTAAGAGTGTACAGAAAGGTCTGCTGGTATAGTAAATTGTACATTGATATTTTTAATAGAGAAAACCCGCAGAAAGCCTTAGCTCACTGATATTAACAGCAGTCTTTATTACAAGTTCAGACTTTTCAGTCCAAAAAATCTGAATACTAGAATGTAGGGCTACAAAAGTAGCATATATCATTCCAGGAGTGGGCTTCTGAGACAAAATGATATGAATAGCAGCTGGGCTATCCTGCTGTGGGTAGAAACCATTTAAAATCATCACAATTTCATTAAAAATATTACAGATTGTTTAAAATGAAACTGCAATGTCCACTTTAAATAAAGATACAGAAACGAAAGGTGAAGAAACAAACAAAGAAGACAAAGAAACCAAATGGATGCGCCTTTAAACACGGATGAAACATTAATGGAGGAAAACATGGTGGCAGAGCTTACAGAACGGTACAACCTAGAGAGGGAAAATCTGGAGGACACTTGAGACACCAAGACCCTATCCAGGGTGGTGCTAGATCATACAACAGTTGAACAACAAGTGCCCTCTAAGACGAGAGCTGTTCGCTACCTGTTAAATAAGCAAGACTTTCAGCCAGGTGTGAAGATCTCAGTGAAAGAGAGAACATGATGCACATATATGGACTAGGTGGGCAGTAAATTACATTTACTCAGTTACATATACTGCAGTATAATATTAATGCTATTGTACTTTTTCAAAAACTTTTTCCTGCTCAGGTATAGTTGTAAGAAAAGTCATCTATATTTACATTTAGTCTATATTTACATTTTACCACATACTGTTTTCCTGTTTCCTTTCTTTATCTCGTTTGCTCTGTGATTGTCACACCGTTTTTAAGTTTATCAGGTTTTTTAGAGCAACACTGCATCAAAACAAGAAGAACAGAGACTAACAAATTCAAAATTTCTATATTGATAGAGCTTTGGCTAACGAGCCCAAAACAATGTTACTGTCTTTTTCAACAGCATTGATTTCAAAATAACGCTCAATACAAACTGTAGATTTAGCTGTAAAGGATTTGAAATATATATTAATAGTTGGGCATTGTTAGCAACAAGCAAGCAAGACAATGGTCATGACTGATAAACTACTAGTATAATCATATTTAAATGTAGAATACTTCATTATTGTGGATGATGTAAGCAGCTGTGGACGTGAAGTGTCCAGTCCCCCAAACTCTTCCTTCTGAGTAGGATTTCCTCATGCAGAGGGGAATTTTGGCTCTTTGGGTTTTTGGAGGTTAGGTGTCCAAAATTTCAAGTTACTAGCTTTAGTCAGACATGGCATAGGTGGGCAGAAAATTTGACTTTCATTATTTAAAAACAGGCTTCCAGACTACTACTAGAGACTCTCTAGACAAGATAAGAACACAGGATAGTAGAAACTAGGCTAGAAAAATATTGTTGATAGACTAGAAAACTGGCTCAGAATCACAGTGGGTTAACTACATGCAGGATTTTGCATGAAACAAAATAAATAAATGACTTAATTTAAAAAATATGTGCCAGTGTAAATAAAAATCTAGCCATATGCAGAAATAATAAGAAGAGTGTAATGCTTGAGACTGGACAAAAAGCTAGCAAAATATGGTGGCTATTCGGATTTCATCCCTGCACTTCAATTCTGGAAAAAAGGTGGTCCCAGACTACAACTCAATCTAGAACCGCACTTATATCAGTTTGCTTTCGTGTTTTGGGGCCTACATGAATTATGCAAATACTTCACATAGCCATTCATTATGAATCCCCCCCACGGTGAGAAGAAATATCCACAGAAGCACCACTCACCACTTAGAGGCTGGTATCTACACTCATTATCCTTTTTATTAGCTTTACTTACCATAGAGGAGCACTTCATACTTCTACAGTTACAGACTGCAGTGCATCTGTTTCTCACAGGACCCCCACTGGAGCAACACAGAGCAGGTATTATTTGGGTGGTGTATCATTCTCAGCACTGCAGAGACACTGATGCGATAGTATGAATGAATCGAACCCAGCGGTGCTGCTGGAGCGTTTAAACACTGTCCACTCTATTAGACACTCCTGCCTTCTTGGTCCATCTTGTAGATGTACAGTCATAGATGTCATCTACTCATGCACAGTTTGTGTTGCTCATCCTCTTGTCATTCATCAGTGGTCACTTGACGCTGCCTACAGGATGCTGTTGATTGGACAGTTTTGGTTGGTAGGCTATTCGTAGTCTTTCAGTGGCAGTGAGGTGTTTAAACATCTCACTGCTGATCGTGGCATGGATCACCCCAGACTGTCAGTTTACTGTCAGCAATAGTCGTGGTAATGTGATTGTTTATTCATGTGGGAATGATGGACAGACTTAGCTGCGTACAGAGAATGAAACAACACATCACTTTATGTGGCATTTCGATACAGTAAAAGTATGGTGTTACTGTTATTTACTTACAGGTGTCCAACCTCAATAAAATCTCTGCCTTACCTGACCATGCCATTCTAAAATTTCTAGTTGCACCCATACCTTTGATAGTCACAGTTGGTCAATGTGCTGCACACACAGGCTTCATAATACCAGAATGAGCAGAATAAACTGTCCCTCATTTCCATCAGGGATTCACAAACTTATACATGCACACTTGACCACTGAAAGTACACACAAGCGGCCATAATTGATTGAAATAACTGAAAAAGATTTAAACGTTCATTGTTTTTGGACTCGCGGAATGTGAGGGCTGATGCTTGGCCGCTCCTGAATGCTGAATAATGGAAGGCTGAGCAGTTTTTGTTTAAAGTATATATTCAGTATCAGTTTGATCTCAATACCGATAACAACTGATAACAAGACAGGCCAACTTCAGTAGCTTTCACGTGTATTTAATTTTGACTGCATGAAGAATAAAGAGTTTCTGGCAGGGTTAAGGTAAAGAGTTAAGACTTTAATGACTGCCTGAGTGTCTTTTGGTTAGTTTTACATAAACTGTACATGGATACACAAATCCACCGATTGCACATGGTGAGAGATAGAAATCATTTATCTCCATGCCTCTTCATAGTCTCAAGAAGTATCCAGCTGCAGACACGCAATAATGCATGCTGCTGGGCAGACGCTTGTGAATGGGCCGGGGCCTCCTGCTGGGCGAAAGAAGCTAGAGTGGGAAAATACATTCATAAAGAAGATTTTCACCAATAGTTAACGTTTGGTGAAACGTTTGGTGACACCTATAATGGTCACTTACTGTGAGCAAACGAAGTCTGTGGACCCTTACAATGGCCACTTAACGAGCAAATGCTGTGTTGGGACACCTACACTGGTCACTATAGCAGCACATGCTGTGTTTGGACATTTACACTGGTCACTAAAGCAGCAAATACGGTGTTTGGAAACTTACTCTGGTCACTAAAGCACTTAAGCAGCACATGCTGTGTTCGTACACTTACACTGGTCACTATAGCAGCAAATACGGTGTTTGGAAACTTGTCACTAAAGCACTTAAGCAGCACATGCTGTGTTTGGACACTTACACTGGTCACTATAGCAGCAAATGCTGTGTTCGGACACTTACACTGGTCACTGTAACAGCAAATGCTGTGTTCGGACACTTACACTGGTCACTATAGCAGCAAATGCTGTGTTCGGACACTTACACTGGTCACTATAGCAGCAAATGCTGTGTTCGGACACTTACACTGGTCACTATAGCAGCAAATGCTGTGTTCGGACACTTACACTGGTCACTATAGCAGCAAATGCTGTGTTTGGAAACTTACACTGGTCACTATAGCAGCAAATGCTGTGTTTGGAAACTTACACTGGTCACTATAGCAGCAAATGCTGTGTTTGGAAACTTACACTGGTCACTATAGCAGCAAATGCTGTGTTTGGAAACTTACACTGGTCACTATAGCAGCAAATGCTGTGTTCGGAAACTTACACTGGTCACTATAGCAGCAAATGCTGTGTTCGGACACCTACACTGGTCACTATAGCAGCAAATGCTGTGCTTGGACACTAGGACTCACTAAAGCACATTTGGTTTAGGATTTTTGAAACATGATGTTAAAAATGACATGGTAAGGAAATTAATTTTGTTTCAGGGGGACATATCTCCCTATGAATATCTTAAATACATAAACATCTTAAAATACACATTTCAGAATGCTCAGCCTGGGACTTTTATTTTAGAGAATGACACATCTCTGCCCAGAAGTAAATGTTTGCCCATTCACAAACTCCTGTCTAGATGTTTAGTAGTACTCTTGTCCATTCTATTCATGTGTACTAATTCCCCTGTCTGTTTCATCCATGTGTACAAGTCCCCCTCTTATCGATGTCTGGTAGCTCCCTCTCCATTCACCTGTATGTACATGTAACCCTGTCCATTTGATCCAGTGTACTACTATCCCAAGTTGATTCTAACCATGTGTACCAGTCACCCTGTTTATTCCATCCATGTGTACCAGTCTCCCTCCATTTGAGGGAAGATAAGAATGTTATTAATAATAAAAGTTGATGTGGGTTGGTTGGTTCATAGTCAGGTGACATTAGGTGGTGATTACGTTGTACAGAAGGACAGAGGACCTCACCAAAACCACCTAAAATCCCAGATTATAATATTATAACAATGCTGTAAGTGCTGTATGTAACTCTTTCCCCAAACCTGTACCACCTCCAGCCACTCTGGAAGCCTCTGCTGCGGTTGCATGTATGACTCCCTGCAGCACCCCTGCAAAGTCAAAAGCATGTGGGTGTGCGAGAAAGTGTGACACAGGGAGTGCACAGTTGTGACACTGTCTGTTTGGCATATTTCACTCTGGATGCATGTGTTTGTGGATTAATCTGCAGCTTTATGGGGACATCAGCGGTGCTAATATACGATGAGGACCCCAACAACAACGAAGCAACAGCACAAAGCTCCACTCAGCTCCGAAAATCCTGCCCGGGTAAATCCCAGCAATCTGCCATGGAGAATTAGCAGCACTTCTCCAAAATCCCTCCAAAAACTTCAATCTAACGTGACTGCAATAAGATGCATGGATGCTTGAGCAGCGCTGTGTGTGTGAGCAGGTATAAGCGGGTGGTGTGTGTCCTTGCACTCTCTTATAGCCTTAGGCGAGGCAGATAGTGCAGACCAGCGTGCAACATGAATCTGTGATTACTGGGACAGAGATAGCGAAGGACGTCGAGAGAACGAGACCCGGAGGAGAGGGAGAAAGGGGACTTAAAACAGATAATACTGTGCTTCTGTCTCCCCCTTTTGGTTGCTCATGGGACAGCAGGCTGTGTCTCTCTGGTGCCCTGTCTCCGTGAGCAGTAATGCTGTGAAGATTACCTGGAATTGTGAGATTTTCATCATGAAAGATGAGCACACTGTTGGACTGTAGTTATGAATGGGTAATTTGGGTAAGACTACGTCACCTCAGACTTCAAAGCTTTCAATTATTACAGGACTATTACAATAGCATAATTTACCATTTAAGTTTCCACAATAAAATGCACCTATTTAACAAATATCACCCACATTCTAATACAAATATTACTTCTGTGAACTATAACACATGTACACATTTTGAATCAACAGTTAGTGTTTTAATATCTGTTTGTAACTTGTTATTTTGTTTTCCTACTCAGTGTTAACAGTGTGCTAGCTCCTCTCCATTTTATCTATGTGTATTCTATCCCTGTCCGTTATATGGGCCCTAGAAGCCTGTCATTACTATCGGTGAGGACTAGTCACTCTGTCCATTTGATCGATGTATACTAATGTCTCTGTCCATTTTATACATGCATTCTGATCCCCTGTCCATTTTATTTAAGTGTACTAGTCACCCTATTCATTCTATCAATGTGTAATAGTCACCCTGTCCATTCTGTCCATGTGTAATAGTCACCCTGTCCATTCTGTCCATGTGTAATAGCCATCTTGTCCATTTTATCCACATGTACTAGTAACCTTGTCCATTTTACTGATGCGTACTAGGCACTCCTGTTCATGTGTGTCAGACCCCATCCATTTCATCCATGTGTACTGGACCCACTGTCTGTTGTATTCATGTGCATCTGTCACCTTGTCTATCCTGTCTATGTGCACTAGTCCCCCTGTCTATTTGATCCATGCATACTAATCCCCTGTCCATTCTATCCAAGTTTACTAGTTACTTTGTTAATTCTTTCCATGTGTACTAGTCACCCTACCCATTCATTCCATATGTACTAGTCACCCTACCCATTCATTCCATGTGTAGTAGTCACCCTGCCCATTCTGTCCATGTGTAGTAGTCACCCTGCCCATTCTTTTCATGTGTACTAGTCACCCTACCCATTCTGTCCATGTGTACTAGTCACCCTGCCCATTCATTCCATGTGTACTAGTCACTTTGTTTATTCTTTCCATGTGTACTAGTCACCCTACCCATTCTGTCCATGTGTAGTAGTCACCCTGCCCATTCTGTCCATGTGTAGTAATCACCCTGCCCATTCTGTCCATGTGTAGTAGTCACCCTGCCCATTCTTTCCATGTGTAGTAGTCACCCTACCCATTCTGTCCATGTGTAGTAGTCACCCTGCCCATTCTTTCCATGTGTAGTAGTCACCCTGCCCATTCTTTCCATGTGTACTAGTCACCCTACCCATTCTGTCCACGTGTAGTAGTCACCCTGCCCATTCTTTCCATGTGTAGTAGTCACCCTGCCCATTCTTTCCATGTGTACTAGTCACCCTGCCCATTCTGTCCAGGTGTAGTAGTCACCCTGCCCATTCTGTCCATGTGTAGTAGTCACCCTGCCCATTCTGTCCAGGTGTAGTAGTCACCCTGCCCATTCTGTCCAGGTGTACTAGTCACCCTACCCATTCTTTCCATGTGTGCTAGTCACCCTACCCATTCTTTCCATGTGTACTAGTCACCCTGCCCATTCTTTCCATGTGTACTAGTCACCCTGCCCATTCTGTCCATGCACACCCTGTTTCTTCTATCCCCTATCTATGTTATTCATATGTACTAGTAACCCTTGTCTGTATTCTCTATTCATACTAAGCAACCTGTCCATTCTTTTTATGTGTACTAGGCCCCCAGTTCATTCTATTCATTCTTGTACTGTGCGCTTATCACCGTTTACATTATATGACTGTGCGCTAGTCACTTTGTCCATTCTTTTTATGTGTACTAGGCGCTCTGTCCATTTAATTAATGTGTTCTAGTTCATCTATTTGTTCTGTTCCGGAACTATAACCCATTTCATTTGATTCACCTGTACTAGCCACTCTATTCATCTGTACTAGTCACTCTATTCACACACACACACATATATATATATATATATATATGTATATACACATATCTACATGCATTAGACCCCTGTCTATTTTATTCATAGATCACTCTGTCAATTCTGTCCATGTGTGAAGACTCTCTCCTGTGTTTTCTGTTCATGTGTACAAGACCAATGACTAATCTATTATTGTATACTTGTCCCCTGTCCATTTCATCATATTCCATCATGTAGAAAGTACCCAGTTTACCACACTGTACAGTATTGCAGCAAAAGAAAGCACGTTCTACAGGGTGTGAGATTGACATTGACCTTCACGAAAAAGGCACAAAACAGTACATTTCTAACTTACGTACACCAAGTAACAAAGAAACCGAGCTTTCAAAAGGCGTTTGAATATCTGTGCCACATCTAAATCTTTCCACATGTCTTTATACCATTTGACAATGTCAGTTACTCTCCAGATTTAGTGAACATTTAATGGTGAATGAATAGAGATGATGAAATATAACCTCACACCATTAATCCACATAAAAGTTATAAGCATTGTTTCCTTCTCTCATAAAGATACCATTTCAGTTTTTTGTCACGACGGTGATTTCTTTGTATGTCCACCTAGACTTCCTAAGGCTTTATCATTTTAGCTGCATCATGGAGAATGATGACAAAATGCACCAATTAAGTCATGGGAGTGATAAATTAAAGCCTGGACTAACAGCTAGGGATAAAGGGTTCTTAAAGTACTTAAACATTATTTATGTCTCTCACCTTGTCATACCTGATGTCACAAACGTCCCCAACACTGCGCTGGCCAAAGCACGTAATGCTCTCTGCAGAGTCACTGCGTACAAAGCTGTTCATCTCAGCTGTGTGTGTCTGTCCCTCAGCCTGACCTTGGTCTGGTGTAATCAGGAGCCAATAGCCGTCTGAAGCATGTTACTCTCTGCATCCATACTGGCTCCTCTGGATGGATTGCGTCCTGCAGTTTTATGGAGAAATAACTCACTGGGCACGTTGTACTTACAATCTGTCTGAGGACTCAGAGGACAGCAGTTGTACAATACTTTTTCTTCCGTGGGCTAACACGTGATGGGCAGATGTTTTTTTTTTTCACAGGCTTGTTGTGACATTGCATGTCTGCTGGAGTGAGTGCGTTTTGGGATCTGATTCCTTTAGAGAACCATTCAGAGTGGACTGCCAGCATTTCTGCCATTATTGTAAAACGAATTTTGATGGTGACAGCCATTTGGCTTTTTTTTTTTGGCTTTGCAAATTTTATTGTTTTGCAGATTGCAGTGAGAAGAAGTAGTATATTCGTGTCTTGATACGACATTAGGGAGGCAAACTGCACAATAGGAAAATGAGGAGAATGAGAGACTGTGAATAAAGGAATGAGAGAGTAAGGTAGTGTAGAACACGGTCTTAATGTAGAGGCTCAAGCATATGTCCCAGTTACTGACCCAAGGTCAAGTCACTTAGTCATCATAGCCTTTACTGAGCTTTGGCCAACAAACCATCAAAGAATTATCTGCTATCTGACAGTATCTGTCATAACAGAGCTGAGCTGCACACCACTGAGAAACAACTGAGCTCACCCTGCTCACATACTGGCCAAGATTTATCACATAATCCAGAGATATTTTTGTGTTTCTTATGGAGCTCTACAATCCACAGCAGGCTGACTGGCTCTGTCACAGCAAGAGAATCAAGGGCAAGCAGGTTTCAGAAGACAAAGGAACAGCACGGTGCGGTCCTCTGACCTGACAGCTCCCTTGTTTCCCCAAATGTATTCGGGCAGGCAATCAGAATTTCTTCCCAATTTAATCAGAGTCGGTTAAACTCCAGGAGTAGAGGTTTCTTCTCTTATCACACAGCAACACAGGCAGCACTTAGAGGTTAAAATTATACTCCTGGTGAAGAGCAAACGCTCAATGATGCATCTTTTGATAGTATTATTGAACAAACAACACTGCTGTTGAGTGCCTGAGTGTCTCAGGATAATGCTAATCGTGGAAAGGGTGTGCATCTGCTGTTCTGTCCCTTTCCTCTCCACGTAGTTGCATATGCACAGCATTGCTAGGCTAGTCTTTAAAGGGTGCACCTAGGTTTATGCGTATGTGTCCATGTGTATGTCTCATTGGAAAAATGTCACATGTAGGACAGTATATAAAAAAGACTTGTCCAGGGCTGGACCCAGGTATTTGACCATTTAGATATTCATTTATTCATTGGGGAGGTATAGGGTTTGTAATTTTTGGGTAAATATAAGCTATCAATACTTCATGCAAACTGCAATATACTGTAACATTTGGGGTTCTCGGGAGAATTTGAGGTTGCAGTCCATAAGCAGCTTTATTTTAAAGTAACTAAACTGCACAAAACATTTCATCTCCAGTGCTAACAGCTAAAACACATTTAGCTACTTTAACATAAAAGTCCTTGCATTCATTAACATAAAACAGCCCAATGTAAACATTTCTAATCAAATATAATACATCCAGCAATCCTGGTTTTATCCAAATGATAGTGTGTCATTGGTGTAAAAATGTTTTTCAAATATTGCTTTCAGTCTCTAGGAACTTTATTGCTGTCCATGACCATTCCCTGTTTCACCAAGGTATAGAAATAAGGTACCACACAGGTAAAATCCCTTTGTCATCCATCAAAATTGGTAAAACCCAAGAACTGTAATGCTGCATAGATTAAGGAATGACTACAAAATGGGAACAGTTAAAAATGACCAGTAAGCACCATCAGGTCCAGGAAAGAGGTTTCGAAAGCATGGAACAGTTTAAAATTGGCAGAAGACGTATTTGCACCCCCATAACCCCCCCCCAACACACACACACACACCCCACGCACACTGTGGAAAATGTTAAGAGCAGTCCAAAGATCACATTTTCACAACTTCAAGATTTAGTTGCAAATTGGGGTTCAACAGTTTCAATATAAACAGTGACACAATGCCTCCATGACCTGAAGCTTATTGGACAAGTTCCATGAAAGAACCCGCCTATCTGAGACAAAGACGCAAACTCCAGCATCTGAACTTCCCCAAGCAATTACAACTAGAATTCTAAGTAAGAGGCATTTTTATGGTTTTAGGTAGCTTCTCTTATCCAGGCGAAGGCAGTGGTAGGAGTCCTGCTCAAGACCTCTTTTTTGGAATAGTGTAGTGGTGCTTGCCCAGGCAGGTGCTCAAACCCTATTCTACAGCAAGAGAGACAGAGGTGTTACCAGATACATTATACCCATCATAGCTTGTGGTCAGATGAGACTTTGACTGTAAGGTACTTTGGCTTTTTGGCCACGTACATCCTGTCCCCCATCCTTGTCATGTTTGTTGAAAAAAATTTACAAAAAATGGCATCTCATACCAAAAGTATGATAAGACTCTCTTTGATGTATTGGGGCTGTTGTGCTGCCAGTGGTTCAAGGGTTCTTGTTAAGGTCAGTGGCATAATGTTATTTATTTAATGCGAAGGCATTTTAGCTGAAAATCTGGTGGCCTCCGCCAGAAGGAGAAACTGGGCTGTACCTGGGACTTTCTACAAGACAACAACCCCAAGCATACTTCAAAATAGACAAAGACATGGATGCAGAAACACAAAATCAGAGTTTTGCAACGGCCCTCTCAGGCTCCAGACTTGGACCCAACGAAAGTGTTTTCCGCATTGATTTACAGAAAAAGACTGCATGTTGTCATTTTTCCAGTTGAGGTTCCACTAAATACTAAAAACCGGGGTGGGTTTTTTAAAATGGATTTTGGAATCTACTCTTTTTTTTTTTTTTTTACTTTTAAACCTTTTTTTCTTCCAAAAAACCTTTTACACTAACAGCCAATATTCCTTGACTGTTTTTATATTCTGTATTGTGAATATCTTATCTGTTGCAACATGGCAATGCCCTCAAACAGTGTGGACAAAACTGACTAGAATACTGAACTCACCCCCACAGAACACCTGATAAACTGAAATATAGACTATGACTTTATCACCCACCATTAGTGTCTGGCAGACACTGCTGCTTTTGTGGCTGAATGGAAGAAAATCCATGCAGTCATGTTTCAAAATTGAGTCCAAAGAACAGAGGCTGTTCTGAGTGTCTAGGCTACCTCTGTAAGCAACATCAGCACAAAGCTGTTAATTGAGAGCTTCATAGGTTTAGTTTACATGGCCAAGTCGCTGAACACAAGCGTAAGATGACCATCCGCAATGCCAGATGTTGACTTTGATGATGAATAAGTGCAATGCAGAGTGCCAAGTGTAAAGGTGTCAGAAGGAGGAATGATGGCTTGGCGCTGTTTTTTTTTTTTTATATAATTTCCATTGAAATGAACTCTCAAGTTTGGCAAGTTTGCTAAAGCTCACATACGTTTGGTAAAATGGACTAATCTGACACTCTATCATGACTTTTGCTTTGAAGTTTAACAAGCAATTTACCCTAGAAATGTTTTAAATAAGTTTGATTGAGTATGAATGAATAAACTTGAGGTGTAAGAAAATATTGTTACGCTTAAGAATCACATTATATTGGATTTTAATGGGTTCGGTGATGCTGCATTAATGGGTTTGGTGATACTGCATTAATGGGTTTGCTGATACTGCATATGATGATGTGCATGTTTTATACTATGACGGCTTTCCTAAAACTAGATTTGAGAAAGCACCATAAATCCTTTGCTCATGGTATCACTATATATCCCATAACCCCTGCATCATGATATGTATGACATCACCAGATTCTTGCCAATACAGAGCTCTAGCATTCACATTCACAAACCTGCAAACACAACCTCCAACACATTTACACACATCCACTTAGTCAGGGTACAGCTTTTTAACTGCACCCATCACACTGAAGTCACAGAGGTATGGTCTCATCCAGACTGAGCAACAGAGGCACCATACAGAGCAGCCAATCAGAACAAGATTATTTACAGATTATGGGTAACATCTTACATTAAGTGTTGACCAACTAACATAAAGCAATACATTAACTGTGGTTACAATGCTTAACTAACGTTAAGTAAACATACTTAACTAATTATTTAATGTTTATTTAATGGTAAGTATCATATTCCTAATGTACAGTGTTAGATTATGTGTTATATTATAATATTGTATGGTATATGTCCTTTACTATTCATAACTTATACGGGGGATATGTGTTTTGTAAAATGTACATGATATTTGTGGAAATTAGTTTCTTCCATTACCATCTATGGTACTTTCTTCTATTTCAATTATTGTCTGTGTGTGTTGTAAATTGTGTGTGAGTGTTTGTACATTTTTCAACTGTGGTTACTGTGGGAACCGATAGGTGGAGCTATGACAAGAGTGTAATGGCTATGGGTCACTGAGGCTCGCCATCACTGTCCTTCATTAGGAATTACTGCCACTAATAGTCAAAGCTGAGTCAGGCATATTGTATCACCTGCCTGTAAGATCTTTACTAATTTTATATTATACCCAAATGCTGATTTATGGGAATACAATAATCCAACATGTTTGAGGTGTCAAAATCACAAGGATCATCTGAATTAAGATGGCTAGAGGAGCAAGTTAAAGATCAGGGTTGGAGATTTGCAGAAGATGTCATCAAATCTCCAATACTACAATCAGATGCCAGTAAGCTATGGAGAAGGTGTTAGAAGATGTCCCCGTTTCATGCAAATGGAGGTTGGGCATGTTCATCTTAAGCTCATAAGCTCATACATGACCTCACCCCTTCTCCAATATAGACAAACTTTCAGACAAAACGGATCCATTTCAGGTGGAAACAGATGACTGACTGAGCGTACGTAAGTGTAAAAAGGCTACACTACATCACAGATGACTCTGACTCACTGTTTGCATGTTCAGTTGCTGGGTGAATGTCAATACTTTGCCTAGCAAGAGAGATTAAGCAAGCAGTGTACAGCATTATGAAACAAAGCATAGCCTGTTTCAATGCCTGCAGCCACCAGGACAGCCACCTAATAGAAAAGGGCAAATAAAAAACACAACCACAACGTGTCCTGTGCTCAAACACATTCCTGGTCCAGTACAGATGACTGAACATCAGACCATCCACAGTCAATCAGTCAAATGCAAAAGTGCACGGTGCATGACACCATGCATAAAGGAGACACACAAACTATACAGGTTTATGGAACCCATCAGGCAAGTTTAGCCACCATAACCTGATCAACTTCTTAAACACCTACAACTGTAAAATACAGTATAAAGTTCTGTTTGTCCATAGCGTCAATTAGCGTCATACCAAACGCCAATAATACAAGGCAATTTGTATTTTTATGTTAGTTTTATGTTATGTTTTATGTTATGTTAAAGGGGTTAATTTCTCATGAAATATCCCACATATTTTTATGTTTTCCAGAGTTAGCTTAGACAATCATTTGGTTACTGTTGATCAGCAAAGCATCCTGCAGAGGATACGTAGCTTGTATAAATATATTATGTATGTTTGTGTAGTTGCAAAGAAATGAAGGCAGAAACATTGAAACATGCCATCATCCACTCCAACTCATCCCAAGGGTATTGGATAGAGATGTAACACTCCAGAGAACACAGATCCACTGCTCTGTGGTCCAGTGCTGAGGGGCTTCTTTCCCTTTTAGATGAAGCTTGACATTTACATTGACTTTGGATGATGTTATGTTTAGAAGCAGCTCCTGTTTTCAAATGGATTCATGACAACAAGGTTATATTGCAGCTTTGTAGCCTCCAAGTTTATATTGCTGCATCCTGGGAATAGAGGAATGGCTTGCCTGACCTAAAACATGGCCTGCCACTTTACTTCCATACCAGAGAGAGAGAGAGAGAGAGAGAGAGAGAGAGAGAGAGAGAGAGAGAGAGAGAGAGAGAGAGAAAGAGTATAACTGCTTGTTATAAAATCCTCTTATTACACCATGTGAATGGCTCTAGTATTGTTGTTATAAACAACAGACTGATAATCTACTGGTTTAAATAACATGCTTTTACATCCAAAAGAAACAAATAGGTAAAGACTGTTTGATAATAATGCATAATGTAAACTAATAAATGTTTAGAATAAAATATTTTGCTTGATATGATCCTGTTAATGTGATTTGCTAGTGCAGTCTGGGTGAATATTGCCCTCTGGTGGCCATGTAGTGGAGGATTGTGGATTGTGCTCCTTCACAGGTATTCAAACAGCAGTGCTGGATTACAGGACTGATCTCAGGTCAGCACTCTAACTCCTGATGTGTTTTGTGAATCCAGACGCTAGTCTCTTAGTTCTGATTGGCATGCATTGGGTATTGGTTGTGACTGGTCTGTAATGTGCCTCATTTTAAAAGCAGTCAAAACCAAAACACTACTCACAACATAAATGTGAGTGGGTGGAGCCAAACTGCAGTAAGATAACTGAGTTGATGTATGTAAATACAATACAATGCAATGCTGTTTATTGTGTTGCAAAAACAGCTCATTTAAAATGCAGTTTCCATTTATGGTGAGTGAATAATATGTGTTTAGGAAAATCTACATATTAAACAAAAGGAATTTTGCAGTGAGGGAATTGATGTGGGCTCGTCGTTTGCATAATAAAACATCTTAAGAATCACAACAACATCTTTTTAAATTTTTTATTTATTTATTTATTTATTTTAAAGGTGCGAAATGTAGGGATCCTGAGAGGTCCAGGATCGCCTAATGAACTTCTGGACATCCTGAATGTCTCACAATCTAAATTCCTGGGGCTGGTGTGTTGGACATAATGCTACCTCGGTTTAGGCTCTTTCAACCACAAGCAGCTTCTGTCTTTGGTATTTGTAACTAGAGATGCAGTACTGGTCTGCCTCAGGGTGGCGCTGTAGTAAACAGGTTCCGAACAGATGGTCCTTTTCAGCTTTGCAGCTGCCAGCAAAACCCTGGTCACTGAATTTTCCCAAGTAGTTGGTGCAAAGAGTGAATTGTTACTCATCTCTCAAACTAAAGACATAAGAAGAGACATGTAAAACCTCAGTTACCACATGGAAGACTGCCGTATCAAATTAGAAACAAGCGTTTCCAGAAGAAGAATTGTTAACCCAAACATTTTGTTGTCACTGAGACTAGCATCAGTGCCGCAATGATCAGTTTGGAGCCAGCCAACATGGGTCCCCTTGGAATACCATACATTTTTTCACACACTTACCATATTGTTGTCTGTGTTCTGGAAAAGCTTATCTGAAAACACTGACTAAATTCTTCTCCATGATTCAACACATCTTTTAAGACATACAGCACTGTAATTTACTTAAGCTGCACTCAAAAGGGCCATCAAGTATTTTTGAAATAAGCCTATTTTAGCCCATAGGGGCATAGCCATGGCGGGGTGGGCCTACCCAGAATGACCACTGGCTTACCCAATTAGAAGGGAAACAATACAGTTGTTTGAGATAATAAATTATAGTTTATTTTTAGTATGTGCTGTCACTGCACTGCAGGGAATTACTCTGCCTACTTTTCTTTAGCCTTTCAATCACTACTTAGCTACCATTGCTATCTACTGTTGCCTCATTTGTCATTCGTTGTTCTACCAGTTTGTGCACAAATATCTGAATGTAGGAGCAACGGGTGACATTTAAAAATGTCATTATTACCCATCCAAGCATAAATAAAATAAAGGAAACGTCATTGTCAAGTCATTGTTTCTCCAAATGTGGTACTTATGATACTCTTTTACTACAAAGGCTAAAATAAGCTTTGTGAAAATGTCAACATCAGTTGTCACTTTAATGCAACCAAAGTAAGACGTAAATGCTCACCGTGCCAGTATGTTTTTGCCTAAGATGACTGAGTTTTTCCTCAGGTGTATGATTTCACTAGAATCATGTCAATTTCAGTGGGCAAGCATGCCTGTGCTGGGAATGCTTCATACTTACAATAGGCTGCAGTGTAGGTTGTGTTGATGTGAATCTAACTTTCTGATTGATTGCTATTACTTTGTACCACCATGGGGTGTTGGACCGGGTAGGGTGATGGCTGTCCAGCTGTCAAATGCAGGCCAAAGCAGGCTTATGGCCCAGTTGTCTCCAATCCTGAGAAGCTACTTTCCTGCCCCGTCCCTTGTTTTACTCTAAAACAACTGATCTGGCCAATCAGGGACTTGGGAAGAGGCTAATTAGCTGGAGCAGGTGTGAACCATTGTGGACCAAGGTTCTACAGAAAGGAAGCTCTCTGGGACTATGGTTGGAGACTACTGCTATAGGGTGATGTAATGATAGTGACAAGGCATTTTGATATTGTGGATTTTTTACTGCTGTAAAAATAAACTTTACCCCTGAAGTGTCAAATGGTCTCATTAAAACAGACTACCCTTCAGTATCACTACGCTAGTGCTAAAGGTTGGGTTGACAGTGCCTGTAAGAATGAACCTTAGTTTATAGCATTATATGGTAGCATTATAGTAGATAGCATTTTTC
>JAMWET010003560.1:0-25000 GCA_024036415.1 Prochilodus magdalenae | reverse complement strand
TCATTCCCTGAACTGCTTTGTGTTAAGCAACAATGTTCAACATGTACCAACAGCCATGTACAACATGTACCTTTTCTATCTGCCTGGTTAAACACTAAACTTGACAACATGCCTTCATCAGGGCGCCATGTGCTCCAAAAGAAAATGCCATCCCATGGTGAATCTCCAATAGTATGTCAAATGTCAACATTCTCTTAAACCTGTACACATGCATTACACTGTTTCTCTTTAGTTGTTTGTTAAAGTTTATTAAGTTATAATGTTGTAAAGAGAAATAAATGCCACATCTTACAAAAGTCTAATAATACATGTGTAAATAGATGTCTAAATATTGTTTCAGAGTTTATAATTAACATCAGACTTTTACCCTGCAGGTGTCTGCTTTCACTGACTTACCATTCTACTGAACAGGCTCAAAGTCAGAGTTCAAATCATGCTGTCTAAAATAAGGCTTCACAGGTAGACTAAAACTCAGGGGACATCATTTATTAATAGTTTCTAGAATACATATGTACATATTTAGCTTATCTTACCATATCTATTGTGTCTATATGATCTAATATATCTATATCATCTATATATCTTATAATTTCTATAATATTATCTATTGCCTTGGTTGTAAATATATATCATAACATAACTGTTGTGCATGTCGGATCTAGTAGAAGAGATTACCTGAATGTAAACACATACCTAGATCACAAGGCCATAATGCTGCTGTAGACATACACACACACTTACTATTTTTTATATGGAGTGTTATTGTGAAATATTTGCATGTTTAGTCAGTGAGTGCAAACAATAACATAGCATAGGAGAGCCTGTTTGTACATGCATGAAAATATGCACCATAAATAAGGCAAGGATGGTGTTCGAAGTATACCTGCATGGCAGTGCATGCCTTATTGCCTATGGTGTACACAGTGCCATCAGTTTCATCTCAACTCTGAGAGGCTCTCCACACAGATCAGTGAAGAGGCTAGACAGAGGGTCGTGAGACAGAAGCGCAATGAACGGTACTTCATATTCTTCAAAAACTAAAATATCTTCAGATTAAAACTCATTTAACATTTTAACATCAGTTCAGCAGCAGCAGCATGGTCAGATCCACCATATGGATGACCTGGGTGACCGAAACACAAACCTTTATTACTTTATATATGCTTGTATGTATGGGTGTAACTGTAATAGGTGGAGGTGTAGTAGAATGACATATAGGACATACTCAAAACTACCGGCCTACACAGCCCTACACGCTGGCAGCATCATACATTATCCCAGGTCATCTGCATACATTTAAACATCCCTGACAGTCTTGAACATCATGAAGTGAAGTTGGTTCAGTCTGCTACAGTAAAAGAAGAATGCTGCTTACTGTTGCAGCGTAGGACTTTATCCACACAAGAGGCTCACCAGACAAACCGGTAACTCATTTGCATTTATTACTAAGTGCACTATTATGCTAAAGTGAGGACACAAACAGTGTGACTCTAAACTTTCATACTTGGTTACTGTAACCGCTGTCCCAATCTTCCTCCCTGTCGCCTTATATGGCGTCCCACACTTTAAAAGCTGCCAGCTGTTTGCCTGGCCTGATCCTTGAACACAACAAGTGCTTCCAAAAATAGTCTGTATCCTCATATGTCAACAGTGTGTGCGCTCACATTCGGCTGGCCACTGTTGATTTGAGCCCACCTTGTATAGTGTTTTGTGTTGGCTGGAGGCCAGCTATGTGGAAGGCAGAGCAGGGATAGTGGGAGACGTGGAGCTCGTGGTAAAAGAAGGCGAGGCCTGGCCTGCTGACTACAGCATTTCCTAAAGCAGCCAACGCTCGGGCAGGAGCCACTCCAGCAAGAGAGAGAGAGAGAAAGAGAGAGAGGGAGGGCTATATCTATGATAAACAGAGGCACTGTGCTCATGCGCTGCCTGAGGGCAGTCGGTACACCACCGAACACGTGCTCCTGCTGTCCACAACACAAACACAGCGTGCGGAGGGAGGGGCCTCATTTCTAAGAAATCATAACTGACTGGAACAAATGTCATCTCGCCCTCGAAAACTTTCCACCATTTTCCCTCCTTCACTCTCTCTTTGTGCAATCTAATGAATTCCAGCTCTTTAGCCTCTCTGATAAAAAGGTTGTTTACTCCGGAGATTCAAGCGTGAGATTGTTTTGTCAAGCACACACCCAGAGCCACTGGCAAGATTATATTTCCAGCTAAATATATCTACACTTCATAATATCATATCTATTTTGAAAATGTTATGGCATCAGGAGACATGCAAACAACATTTGAGTCAACAAAGAGGAAAACATGGACGAGCAGAAAAGGCAGAAAACATTCCCGTTAGGCATTTTATGTGGAATTTTACCACGAGGTGTCTAACATTTCTGCATAATCCAGTCACTGTGGGGTAAATAAAGTCATTCAGAGTGGTTTGATGTAAACTGGTGCATTGTGGTGGTGATAGGAACCAAAGGCATACGGGGCAAATACAGTCATTTTTACTGGACGTGTAAAATGGCCAGTGAAGCTAAACATGTCACTGCTTATTAATGTCGATAACAGGGCGTGACTGTTAGAGCTAGGCCTTCATTTCAGAACCACAAGTGTCAAAACCTGGTCTAAAGTGAGGTCAAGAACACCTCTGTGATAAGGCCTATTTTTGCTGGTGTCACTATGGGACTCTAGTAGCGCATTAGCACTGAGATAATGCTTGTTCACCAATTGTTTGGCCATTCTTTTGATAGAGCCATGGGATGATATGTGTCTGCTAGACTACAACACATCTTCAGTTAAACACATAACGTCAGTTAAAAATCTATTTCAATCATAACAGGATTGGTTGATTATGATCTGTTTGGTTAACCTTAGACATTAGGCATTATCTCCTGACATCCTAATCAATGGGAGAAACTGAAGCTTGAAGAATGAATAAAAGGTCTTACTTCCGCAGTTTAAACACAACAAACATGATAATTCTATTTAATAATAATAATCTCAGGACACATTAGGCCTTCCCTGATGCCTTACAGCGCCCTTCATGTACTTCTCCGCATGTAAATCTTATCTCAGAACTTGTAAAACAAGACGATAACAGCTGTAAACAATGTCTCAGAAATCTGTTTAATGTAATAGCATACTGTGAGGGAGCTTTAAGAGGTTCCTCCACTACCACTACAACTGATTCTGACTCTGTAGGTTTCTCTAGCATGAAGCATAATTACATAGCTGTTGTAAAAAGTCAATGGAATTAACCTTTAAACAAAATATCATAACATTTGGTATATGCAGGATTGAACGGCTGATATAAACCGAGAAATGGATCCATAATTAATGAATGTATATCTTGTCTTATGAAACAGAACAGCTTGAGAGCAGCAGCATTACAGTACGACAGCCCAACACCTCCCTTGTAATCTCTGAGGAGGATCAGGCTCTCTAAAGTTAGCCTGAGTCAGATTTACTATGAGAAGGAATGCTTCCTGTGAGGGCAGGCCAGTCCTAATCCCGCCCATACCCGTGCAGACTTAGAGACCCTCCTGTTCCTGAGCAGGGGAACAGCACCTGTCTGGGAGAGATGACACTGTGCAGCTAGAGTAGCACTCTGCTGTTAGAAGAGTGAGTGCACGAGCAAACAACTGCTTCTTTTAAATCCTGTATCAGTAAGAGTGTGCTAACACACACACACACACACACACACGCACACGCACTCCCCTCCCCCGGCTTGCACAAAACATTCTTTCAAAGTAGTCCAACAATGATGGCCTATAGATGTAGTCGTCATTGCCAATAGTAGGCAGGAGCAACACTGCAATTTAGACAGTGATCAAGAACTGGTTCTGATTTCAGATTTGCAGTTCATGACTTTCACCAATGCACTAATAGCAACAGTATCAGAGTGACTAGGACTGTCTTGGCTAGCCCCAGAGAACGTGCATGAGGCAGGCCTCGGATTTCAGCCAGCATCTGCTGAAATGCTTTTTAGTTGATCTTAGGAGCTTAGAAATGAAGCATAAATTAAAGCTGTGGCATCTTGTTTGTGCTTCAGCATGTATACTGGAGGACTTCTGACTTTTACTATTTCATTCAGTGCTGTGCAGAAGTAAGAGTTCATTCTTCAGCTATTT
Organism: Prochilodus magdalenae; assembly: GCA_024036415.1. Lineage (NCBI taxonomy): Eukaryota > Metazoa > Chordata > Actinopteri > Characiformes > Prochilodontidae > Prochilodus > Prochilodus magdalenae. Next base: position 20,870 of record JAMWET010003560.1, on the reverse strand, counting down.
ACATGTCCATTAAGTCACCCAATTTCTCAACGTCAGCATAAAACAGGGGTATTGTTCTACACCTCCACAGTTTCTGCTTTACACAACCATGCAATCCCAAACACATTCAATGATGTTGAAGAGTTTGTGAGTTTGATAACATTAGCATACTGCTTTATTCCCAAATTTTGTCCTGAGCTGTCCTCCCACACTGGACAGATGGATGGAAACATCTGTGGATTTACAGTGCTTTAAAGGGGAATACCATCCGTTTGTTTTTTAAATAATTCAGTTCCTGATGTCTAAACAGATTTATTTAGAGTGATCAGAAGCGAAATGGTTTATAGTTTAAAAAATAAACGACTCTGACTCCTCTTTACAGTGGTGCTCATGGGAGTTGACATCTCTACAACAAAATTACAGCTATTTTATTAACAATCCAAAACCACCAGTGAACCTACATGTGCCTTTCATTATCATGTTTAATGATGGTAAAATAGTTATCTATCTGGCAGGGTTCTCGGGGACCTACTGTATTTTGATTCACAATCCCCTGCATGCCCCCTTCTCTGTGACTGGATGGAAATAAAAGGGTTTTAATATATTTTAAACCACAACTATCATTGGACATCTGTTTCCTATCACTGCCACATCAAAGGGCTTTGTTTGCATTTTAACCCTTTAAATATGTTTAACTTTTGAAACACTGGTTGGGTTGAGTTGAGTTCCTGTTTAATTATTTGTTTAATTGACGATGACATTTTGGTGGTCCACCAGGTCTTGTGCAATCGTTTTTAAAACACTGTTTGAGCTAGTTGGTTATGTTCTATCTAATCTCAACAGAAATATCTACCGAATAATAAAGCACTGGTGCTTAGTTATTTTGACTGTAGAGGGTGGACTATGTACTATGGACTATGTCTATGCCTATCTTTGCCTCCAGGGCTGCACTTCCCATGAAGTTTAGGACTGGTTCGGTTCTCTTACCTTCATGTGTTTGGGGCATAATTGGTGCTGTCTATCAGTGCATAGCTTGTTAGACATTTGTTGCAGCTCATCCTAGGTTTAGCATTAAGTGCAAGTGCCAAGCAAAAGCGAGTCACTTAAAATGGACTATTTATTTGCTTTTCCTGCAGAGGTTCCTTGAAGGAGTCCACTCACTTCCACACAAATAGAGCTCTCTTTGCTCTCGCAGTAATTCTGCTCGAGTTCACTTTCTCAGAATTCTTTCCACCACTGTTGCCAGGCCAGACATATGTAGTGCATTACTCATAATGACTTGTTATGTTCTGAAATAGCCTACACCTGGCACACTGACAGAATAGTAAAGAGAAGCGTGCTTCTTTCTTAAAGCTAGGTGCTTTAAAAGGGATAGGCCGGCAACTCGGCATTGAGGAAGTGACAGGCTGCCCATTGTTTACACTGTTTAGTTGTTTCTGGATTATTTCCTAGGTTACTTGGCATGGCTTTGCCTTGTGTACACCCTAAATCACAGAGAAAGTCTTGGCACAGCGTGCTGCTCCATGTTAGAGCATTAGTCTTAGACAGTGTTTTTTTTTTTTCAATCTAAAATAAAAAGAATGTGAAATTTGATCTGTTTCTTTTTATCTGCCCATCTGCTCCACCCTGTAACAACATACATTGCTCACCTAAGTCACCTGAACAATATGCACACCAAATAACAGTACATTATTATACTCTTCCACATTCCTGAGACACTTTCTTATTTTATGCTTCCACACATTTAACGTAACATCAACAACTTAAAAAAGGAATCAGAATACGGCAAAATGACCTGAGAAGAACACGCAGTCCACAGCAGGTCTGCTTTATGATAGCGTTACATAATGTGTACAAAAGATTAGGCAGGTCTGTGCAGACAAGACAGTGGTGTGTCTGTTTAGTGTAGTCTCAGCTAGAACCATAACGTCTGCTCATTTACACAAAGCGACAGTAAAGGATGATTCCACAATTGGGCTGTGATTTGTATATATAAATTATATATAAAGTACTTTATAAACAACAATAAATTACTTGTCACTTGATTTAACCATCAACCACAACAACGAATATAGTACTTATGTATGTCCTGGCTCAATACACTTTAACCCTAAACAATATCCATCACAGGTTGTAAAAAAAACATGCATTTTATTTGTGTGCCGCAACTTTCACTCAACCCTGTTACCTAAACACTTTCACCCCTATGAAATATCACATGCTCAACAGGAAGTTTCATCACCTAAACATCCTGAAAATCTTGGGAAAGTCCTTCAGTTTCAAAGTCAATATGATGTTTACTAATGCAGTCACTTTAAAAGTACCACCCTGTTAATGTAATTATATGTTTAAAGTAAGTGCTTCATTTAAACAGGTAGAATTTTTAGGCAGCATTATACAGTTTTTGTTGAAACTGAGAGAGCTAACATTTGCTGAGTGAAAAACCCTCACTTAAATATGGTGACTTTACCCTGTCAGAGGTTACGGGACATATTTCAAAAGTGTCTTTATGTATTAATGCCACACACGCAGGCTCTGTGTTTCAGTCTTAAATACAAAATCAGCATCATACTAATAAAGACATTTGGTGGGGAAAATCTAAACAGCATACATTACTATATTTTAAGTGACAATACTGAATCTATACATGGACACCAAGTATTAACATTTTATTATAGACATTTCAAATTATATTTAATGTATAATGTTAGCAGGTCTGTCTGCTTTACCGTTGTTTTTGCACTAAGAGGACTGCAATGAGATGAACAGACTGAAAACATTCCCATTAGATAAAAAAAGGTTTTCCTCTGGGAAGAAAATTTGCAGGGAATAAATTATGTTATATCTCAAAATTATGTTTTATATAATATCGTTATTGTCCAAAGAAAGACATGTATATCCATTTTTACTTTTATGCTTCATTAATCACATGGGCTACTGTTTACACTGTGTGTGAATTTGGACCAACAGAAATGGGCCACAAACACTTGGAAAAACATCTGGTTCCATTGACTTCCATTTAAATTAAATGAGGTTTTTGGCCTCTCTTGTAAAGTTGTCATTTTAGAGATACCTGTTTGGACAGCGACAATGACAGTGTTATCATAGTATCATGATAATATCGTATTGTGGGGTCTTTCGTAATATTCATGCCTAAGAACAATAGTAGACAGTTAATAGATATTTTTCTATTAATGCACTTTAAACACACTCGTAGTTATTACATCCGCTCCTGAAGCGCAGTAGATGTTACATAGAGTGCACACAATTGCACATTTTCACCAGTGAGGTCTCCAAATGATCAAATCTGATATAGTGTTGCTCAAAAAAGTGTAGCTTAGATAGTATAGCTCCTAATCGTTACAATGAGTCCTTCTTTACATTTAGCATAGATGCTACTTCATCACATTTGGTGTATTTGCTAATTTAATACTAAAAAAAGTTTCAGCCTGTAAGATGTAGAATCAGACAAACTGACAATATGACACCTTCATACTGTATTGTAATGAATGAACAACACTTATTTTTAATGGGACTAACAAAGAAATGATACAACTCTAACTGAAACCTTGGCAGCCGACAACACACAGAGCTTTGGGCTCATTTGAATTGTGAGCCAATTTCAGATCTAATCTTAGTATGACAGATGTAACCACCCAGACAATTCCAGTGAGTCCATAGACCAACACGAGCACACAGTGCTAAATGTGAGAGGATGGCCTGAGCAACAGTACAGCGAGCAGTTGTTTTTCAAGAAGGATAGTACTGAGAAACAGAACCCCCACGGGCACGCTGATGACTAAGACACAGAGCAACGGCACACCAGCAGTTGCTTGATGGCTCCTGCTACACTGCACTTAATGTCTGAGCCTGCACTCTTTGCAGCTCTCGCTGTGGTTATGTGCAATTACCTACACTTTTTTTCCCTGTTGTAAACAAAGGAATCAATTGATCCATTATTCTTTTAGCGCTACATTTCCTCATGTATCCCTAGTTGCAGAGCTGTAGAAACAGGAATATCTAGAATATCTGCAACATTACATAAGTTACATTATTGGTGACTAATTGTCTCTGTAACAGCCAGTAGGCTTCATTTCCTCTTCCATCCTCTCTTTTACACCTAATGATGGTGCATGTACTCCTTTACTTAGACTAATGCTAGCTATTGCTAACTCTAAGTTATTAAACTCAGGAAAAATGATACTTGAGCAATCAATGTCCACAAACTGTCAACACATCTGCAGTGTAATTAGAAATGTACCAGTAGTCTTTTGATTGACTACATGCTTTTCTTTAATAGTAGTTCACATGATCATTTGAAATGAGGATGGGAACACTTAACATTAACATGGGTAATGATAGAAAAAATGAATTAAGTGGCTTTAAATAACTATCTAAGTCTTGTATTCCAATGAACCATCTTCAGAATAATCCACTACCACTTTGTCAGAGGAAATGGAGTAAAATAGAAAGCAAGCTCTGATAGGTAGTTGTCTGGGTTCCGATAAGGCCTCTGAGAACCAAGTCTTTTTCTTCTAACCGGAAGGGGAAGTGGTAAAAGTGGTAGCAGGGGTAGCTGAAACTGCACTAAATGGTTTATGAGCTTTAAGAAGCCAAAAACATGCTTCAGCGTAAGTGTCAATATAACTTGAACCTGTTTTAAATGAGTTCCAGTGTAATTGGAAGTTAAGAATAATCTAAATATTTGTAGCTCAGAGAAAACATTAAGGGTCTTTGAACCAGACTCATCTCTCGAAATATGTCATGGTCAGTGGTGTAAGTACTGGGGAAACTTGAGGTTGGAGAGTGGAGGAGATGCAAGGCCACATGCCTCTTAAAATCTGCCCAACTGTACTCACAGAAAGATCCAACAGACCTCCATCAACGCTACACATACAACACTGCCTCGTGTTTATAATGCATCCATGGTAATTTTCCAACAGATTCTTAACAACTTACAGAGTGATTTATCCATTCTCTATTTTAAATCTTAAATAGACAGTCTGATGTAAACATTTAGGTTGATGTTAGGTGCTAGCGTGTGGAGTAGGAAGCTTACACAACTGCAGAGCTATAACATTTAGATTGGGGAAGGCAGAGGAGGCCCCAGAGTTTTTACACTGTTGGGACACTGAGAAGAGTATGAAATGTATAAAACAGTGTTACTGTATTAAAATGACATAAATAAAGAGAATAATTTCCTTTCACTGTACATACCTTGATCTACCCACCATTTCCACACAAACAAAACACTGCATCAATATCCAAAGTTGACCGAAAGACAAAGCTGTGGTGAAATACTGTCACTGTCCAAAGACAAACAATGCACCAACAAACAAGGTCCAAAATCGCTTGAAATAAAATATCTTTACTTTAACTAACTAACTTACATTAAAAAGTAAATCAAGATTTTGTGACAACATTGTAGAGATTCAAAAGGACATTATGCATTTAAATAAATTACAATAAACTAATCAAATTTTGCATATGGACAAGCCATGGAAGTTACTCATTTAGGCTACCCTCTCTGCTTGAGTCTAATTACCAGAAACCTAGCCAGGCAGCACTGTATAAGGAGATCTAAAACACATGCATGCATTCAGCTGTGAGTTTTGATAGTTAACTCATCTTAGCATTGCATAGCCTACTATAAGCATAGATGATAGAGCAGCACGGGATCCATTGCTGATTCACTCTCACTGTTTGCTGAGTAAACAGACAATCACAGTGAGTTGTTGACAAATTATTAAATGCAGCACGGTCACATACTCATTGCTGATTAGCAACTACCCTGTTGGCAGTTTCACCAAGAAGTATAATTCATGCTTTGTTGATGTTGCATGAGTGTCTCACTTTCTTTAACTGGGTTAGCTAGAAGGGGGACTATGATTTTTCCAGGGTGGTACTGCCCACCCCACGACTATGCCTCTGTGCTGGAAACATAACAATAGTGTGTAAACTAACACATGGCATTGTACTGAGCATTAATTCAAAGTAGCCCTGTTATTTATTTAGTTGCTTTTTGATTTATCTTTGCACTGGTGTCTACGAGATCCTGGCGGTGCCACTGCATCTGCTTGCAGAATATGTAACGGACGAAATAAAATCATAATGACTTCTTGCTTGCATAACAGTTTAGTGTGAACTCGTGTGATGCGAAATTAAGCATACAGTATATAAACCACTGGATCCCTAAGCATAATTTTTTCAAACGATTTTGAACCAGCATGGCGGAATGCTATACCCTTAACCCTTTATATAGTCTGTAGTGTTCGTATAGCCTGCAGTTGTTCTTATGTAATGCTGTTTGATTTGAAGACGTGAGGTCTATCATGGAGGTACACTGGGGAGTTCTTAAATATTAAAAACAGACGCAAAAGTACTGAAAAGCACCGTATGCCATGTTCAACACCTAAACATTCATAAAGTAAAAAAGTTGTGCGTCGTATTTATGTTAAGTACCGCCCGTGTTAGTTATGTGGTTTAGAAAGTGTGACGCACGCCCCCATCTCCCGGTCAGATGGTACATTCCGCCTGCTGCGTCACCCATTGTTTACAAACCAACGACTGGAGCAGCTCTCTCTGTCGGGCAGCGTGGTGAACGTGGACGCCGGCAAAGCGTTGTCATTCATTTGGTTCGAAAAAACAGCGTCCAGCCGTGAGATAAACACGCCAAAATGCCTTGCCGAAAGGAGAACTACATCTTTTTAGAGCAGTCCGTCACTGTGGATTCCAAAGAAGTGGACGCGCTGGTGACAAAAATCGGAGAGGCTTTGCAGCTTCACAACAATAGCGCCAGCCAGACGATGTCGTGTCTGCACGGTCTCGCCAGCAGCGGCAGCAGTAACAGCAGCGGCCACAGCTCCAAGCAGAGCAGCAGCACCGCGACCAACACGAGGCGCAACGGCTGCTGCATCCGTCTGCGGAGCAGAAATGTACGGAGCCGAGCGAGCCCGTACAACATACCGGGATCCAGCGATCAGGAATGGGACCATTTTAAAACGTGGAACCGAAAAGGAATCGATGTTACGAGTACCGAGGACGACCCCCATCAGCTGCTCCAGGAACTGATATTGTCTGGAAATCTGATTAAAGAAGCAGTCAGACGACTTCAGTTTTCATCGGAGTCAGAACACGACATCGCCAAGCAAATCGACTGAGAATGAAGCAGAAATAAACCGCTAGCCGTTGAGCTAGCAGAGGCTTTTCACTGGCGGATTGGATTAAGCTGATTGTACATGTGGGGGTGTAACGTTCAACGTCGTTAGCTGGCTAGCTAGTTAGCTAATTAACCAGCTAACACGATTATAGTCATACGTTGATGTGTTCAGGAGGTTTGTAAAAACGAACTTTACTAAAACCTAATGTTCTGTATGGTGTCGGGTAGAAAAGTGAAACTGTATTTCGACCGCTGGTTTTGCCGGCGTGGTGTTTTTGTTTGAAAATTGACTGCAAATTCTGGGTCACCACAGTCAGTCACACTAACGTTAGCTGTGACCACCACCGTCTCCTCTGAATGAATGTGAAAGGCAGGCGGTTTGTCCTGAACTCCTTGTGTTTCTGTAACCGTGTTACAGCCTAACAGGCTCCTAAAACCAAACTTATGGGGCACTTCGTTCGGCCGAGTAGCAGATCAGAGGTTACGGGTTGTGTCCTCGTTAGCGGACGAGTTTGGCGTGTGAACAACATGAAAGCTCGCTGGCTCATTATGGCGATGGTGCCGTCAACAGGGACATGCCAACATTTTGTTTATGCTCAGTCTGAACAGTAAGATGTCCCCTTTCGCTCTGTATTGTCTTTTTTTTGGACCCCCGAGTGTCTGTTTTTTTACACATCTCGTGGACTTTCCCCCCCCCCAGAGAGTTTCGTTGTGGGAATATATGGACTATTCGGGCATTTTGAGCATTGGCCCAGTGTTTGCTATCTGAATGGGAGATACGTGGAGACGATCAGTCAGTCACAACAACAGAGACACTGGTGCTTTTAGGACTCCTGCCGGGAGTTCGCTTGTTTCTCTGCTTTCACTCTGTACACTGTTTGTATGCTTCGTAACGAAGTATTTTTTTAAACCGTCCTGATTTTTTTCAGGCAGTTTGGTGTCTACAATAAACACGGTGTTTTTTCATGTGGCTGTTTCAGTCTGTACTACACGGTTTACTCACCCATTGTGCACGAACATTTTAACCCACTTACGTTTCCACATTAAAGGGGAATTTCACCAGTTTGTTTAAAGAAAAAAAAAAAGTACAGTTAAATCTTAAAGATGTAAACACGAGTGTTTTGAAGTGACATGTGCAGTTACAGAGAAAATAACCAAATCAGAAATCTTCAGTGGTGGAGAAGGGCACCAAACAGCCAGAGTATTTAAGGCCTATGAAAACTAAGAGAAAGTTGACATAGTAAATGGTTTAAGTATTGGATTTAAAGTTTTGTCTGAAAAATTCAAATTTTTATTTTTTAGTATTATTAAAACCTGTCTAGTTTGTGTCACAGATCAGTTTTGTGTGTATATACACGTGTGTGTGTGTGTGTGTGTGTGTGTATGTGTGTGTGTATATATATATATATATATATATATATATATATATATATATATATATATATATATATATATATATATATATATCCAAGTGTAAGTTTGTTCACTGGTTATGAATTTGGCTGTTGTATTGTAGATGTTGGGTCTTCATCAATTCACCAATCGTTTCACCAAATTTCTAAAAACCCTCATATGCAGTTACACAATGTTTTACTGGGCGTTTGTTCTCGGGTAAGAAAAGAATCCATACACTCAAGGACAATGTATAAACACTTCTGTGATTTGAAAACGCATCATGAATCTGATGTTGGCTCTTTCTTAGAAACTTTCATTGAGTCTTGGTTCCTATCACCACCACTGTAAAGATGTTTCTGTGCAATCGACTATTTCACATTAAACCACTCTATATGTCTTTGTTTACATCTGAGCAATTTACTTATGTAGACAGTTTATGCACAGATTATGGAATTGGGTTTTTTTAAAAAACAATTTTTAAGTAATAGTCTGCTTGATGTTTTCACCAGTGTGAGTGAGTTTTAATATTTCAGATCAGCATGTATTCACTTATCTTTGTCCTATCTGTGTGTAGGCCTAAAAGATATGAATTTATATACAAGTATATGCATTTGTTGAAGTGCTGCTGGGCAGATTCTGTGATCTGTTAAAAAAAAAAAAGTAATAAGCCAGTCATATCCGTAAAACAACGCATTTGAAGATAAGAGATCTTTGAAGAGATATTGTTGGAGTGGGTTTCTTCTAAAAGAAGCCACTACCACGTAATCGACATATCTGCATAAACCGCTTGCACCTTGCTTATGTTAAGAATGTGCAAACTCATGTTTAGTAACGAGAAAAAAACAAAGAAAAACAACAGTATTTGTTGTGGTAACTTAACAGGGTTGATTTGAAACGTTATATGTTATTAAGAGTGTAAACTTGTGTTAAAAGTTTTACTCCAGGCAAGTTGGGAGCATGTCAATTGCTTCGTTCCTCATAAAATGTGCAAATATTGTAAAGGACAGCTGCTGTGTTCAAATGGCGAAAAGTAATAACTGAGGTAAAAATGGAGATGAGTAAAGTATATATCTTACAGAATAGTTCTAAAATATTTCCGACCCAGCATATAAACTACCTGCAAATGGACCATACAACAAAAAGCATAAAAGTGTAGAGAGTATGAAAACTATTAATGATACTGACCTCAGTTACTTCTGAGGCTCTGTCGTCTTTTGTGGAAACCATAGAACAATTGGAATAGTGTCTGATTGAGCCGATGTTTTGTGTCTGGTGTCATGGAAATCCACATATTTTAATTCCATTTGGGGGAGTTAAAAAAGGAGACATGCTATACACTGATCGGTTGCTTTATTAAGTACACCTCCTCGTATCTACACTGATTGTCCATGTTATTATAGTGCATCTGGTTCTCTGCGTACTTTGATATCCCCCTTTCACCCTGTTCCAGAGACCAGGACCCCCACAGAGTATCATTCTCAACACTGCAGTGACACTGATGTGGTGGTGGCATGTTAGTGAATGTTCTGTTGGTGTGAGTGGATCAGACACAGCAGTGCTGCTGCAGTGTGTAAACACTGTGTCCACTCTATTAGACACTCGGACCTTGCTGGTTCACCTTGTAGATGTACAGTCAGAGACGATAGCTCATCTGTCCTTCGTCAGTGATCACAGGATGCTGTTGACTGAATAATTTTGGTCCCACTATTCTTAGTCCAGCAGTGACACTGAGGTGTTGCGCTGTTGGGTCTGATCAACTAACACCAGCACATCATTGTTAGTCACTGTACTGCTGAGAATGATCCACCACCCACATAATACCTACTCTCTGATGGTCCTGTGAGGGGTCGACTAAATGATAGTTATTTTCGTTTAAGTAAAACTATAAAAATAAAAAATAAATTAAAATCAATAAAATATTAAATTATCATTTTTTTTTTTTTTTTTTTTTCTTTTATTATAAAAAGAAACTATATTTCAATAGTCAGACCCCTCACAGGACCAATCAGAGAGTAAAGGTTATTATGTGGGTGGTGGATCATTCTACAGCAGTACAGTGACTAACATGGATGTGCTGGCTGTTGTTTAGTTAGTTTGATTCATGGACCCAACAGCCGCAACACCTCAGGTCACTGCTGGACTAAGAATAGTGGACCCAAACATTATTCAGTCAACAAGCATCCTGTGATCACTGACGAAGCGACAGATGGAGCTATCGTCTCTGACTGTAACATCTACAAGGTGAAAACCCAGCAAGGTCCTAGTTGGTCTAATAGAGTGGAACACAGTGTTTACACCACTTGCAGCAGCACTGCTGTGTCTGATACACTCACAACCAACAGAACATTCACTAACATGCCCCAAACCACATCAGTGTCACTGCAGTGGTTGAGACTGCTACTCTGTGGGGGGGTCCTGGTCTCTGGAACAGGGGGATGAAAGGGGGATATGTCAAAGTACGCAGAGAACCATATGCACTATAATAACATGGACAATCAAGTGTAGATCCGAGGAGGTGTACTTAATAAAGCAACCGATCAGTGTATAGCATGTCTCCTCCCCTTAAACTTAACTCCCAAATGGAATTAAAATATGTGGATTTCCATGACACCAGACACAAAACATCGGCTCATCAGACACTATTCCAATTGTTTCGTATGGTTTCCACAAAAAGACGACAGAGCCCTCAGAAGTAACTGAGGTCAGTATCGATTAATAGTTTTCATACTCTCTACACTTTTTATGCTTTTTTTGTTGTATGGTCAATTTGCAGGTAGTTTTATATGCTGGGGCAGAAATATTTTAGAACCTATTCTGTAAGATAGATATACTTTACTCATCTCCATTTTTTACGGGAAGGGGCCCTGTTATTACTTTTCCGCCATTTGGACACAGCAGCTGTCCTTTACAATATTTGCACATTTTAGAGGAACGAAGCAATTGACATGCTCCCTCCCAACTTGCCTGGAGTACAACTTTTACACAAGTTTACACTTCTTAATAACATATAACGTTTCAAATCAACCCTTGTTCAGTTCCCACAAACAAATACTGTTGTTTTTCTTTGTTTTTTTCTCGTTACTAAACATGAGGTTTGCAACATTCTTAACATAAGCAAGGTGCAAGCGGTTTGATGCAGTATGATGTCGATTACGTGGTAGTGGCTTCTTTTAGAAGAAGAAACACACGCTCAACAATATCTCTTCAAAGATCTCTATTCTTCAGATGCGTTTGTTTTAACGGATATGAATGGCTTATTACTTTTTTTTTTTTAACAGATCACAGAAATATGCCCGGCAGAACTTCACAAATGCATATTACTTTGTATATAAATTCATATCTTTTAGGTCCTACACACAGAGATAGGAACAATAGATAAGTGAATACATGGCTGATCTGAAATATTAAAACTCAACTCACACTGGTGGGAAAACATCAAGCAGACTATTACTTAAAAATTGTTTTTTAAAAAAAACCCAATTCCATAATCCTGTGGCATAAACTGTCTACATAAAGTAAATTGCTCAAGATCAATCAAAGACATATAGAGTGGTTTAATGTGAATGGTCGATTGCACAGAAACATCTTTACAGTGGTGGTGATAGGAACCAAGACTCCACAAGGAAAGTTTCTAAGAAAGAGCCCACAATCAGATTCAGGATGCGTTTTCAAATCACAGAAGTGTTTATACATTGTTCCCTTGAGTGTATGGATTCTTTTCTTACGCCGAGAACAAACGCCCAGTAAAAAACATTGGCGATGTGTCAGAATCTTGTGTGTAAACTGCATATGAGGGTTTTTAGAAATTTTGGTGAAACGATTGGTGAATTGATGAAGGACCCAACATCTACAATCACAACAGCCAAATTCCTAACCAGTGAAACAAACTTACACTTTGATATATACTCTAATATATATATATATATATATATATATGTTTTATTTTTTATATATATATATACCACACATACACACACACACATACGTGTATATACAAACAAAACTGATCTGTGACACAAAAACTAGACAGGTTTTAATAATACTAAAAAATAAAAATTTGGATTTTTTCAGACAAACTTTCTTAACATCCAATACGTAAACATTTTACTATGTCAACTTTGCTCTTAGTTTTATAGGCCTTAACTTTAAATACTCTGGCTGTTATGGTTGCCCCTTCTCCATCCACTGAAGATAGAGTCTGATTTGGTTATTTTCTCTGTAACTGCACATGTTCACTTCAAAACACTCGTCGTTTTACCATCTTTAAGATTTAAACTGTACTTTTTTTTTTTCTTTAAACAAACTGGTGAAATTCCCCGTTAAATGTGGAAACGTAAGTGGGTTTTAAAATGTTCGTGCCACATGGGTGAGTAAACCGTGTAGTAACAGACTGAAACAGGCCACATGAAAAAACACACCGTGTTTATTTGTAGAACACCAAACTGCCTGAAAAATAAATCAGGACGATTTTTAAAAAAATACTTCGTTCCGAGCATACAAACAGTGTTACAGAGTGAAAGGCAGAGAAACAAGCGAACTCCCGGCAGGAGTCCTAAAAGCACCAGTGTCTCTGTTGTTGTCTTTGTGGACTGACTGATTTCGTCTCCACGTATCTCCGCATTCAGATAGCAAACACTGGGCCAAGTGCTATCAAAATGCCCGGAATAGTCCATATATTCCCACAACGAAACTCTCTGGTGGGAAAAAAAAGTCCCACGAGATGTGTAACAAAACCAGACACTCGGGGGTCCAAAACAAAGACAAACACCAGAGCGAAAGGGGACATCTACTGTTGCAGACTGGAGCATAAAACAAAATGTTGGCCTGTCCCCTGTGATGACGCACCCATCGCGCATAATGAGGCCATCGAGCTTTCCTGTTGATTCACACGCAAAAAACTCGTCCGCTAACGAGGTACACAACCCGTAACCTCTGATCTGCTACTCGGCCGAACTAAGTGCCCCATAAAGTTGGTTTAGAGCCTTGTTAGGCTGTAACCACGGTTACAGAAAACACAAGGAGGTTCAGGCCAAACCGCCTGCCTTTCACATTCATTCAGAGGAGACGGTGGTGGTCCACAGCTAAACGTTAGTGTGACTGACTGTGGTAACAGAATAAATCTGCAGTCAATTTTCAAACAAAACACCAACGCGCGGCAAAAAACCAGCGTCGAAATTACAGTTTCACCCCTTTTCTACCCGACACCCATCAGAACATTAGGTTTTAGTAAAGTTCGTTTTTACAAACCTCCTGAACACATCAAACGTATGACTATAATCGTGTTAGCTGGTTAATTAGCTTAACTAGCTAAGCCAGCTAACGACGTTTGAACACGTTACACACCCCCACATGTACACGAGATCAGCCTTAATCCACATCCGCCATTGAAAAGCCTCTGCATAGCTCAACGGCCTGCGGTTTATTTCTGCTTCATTCTCAGTCGATTTGCTTGGCGATGTCGTGTTCTGGACTCGCGATGAAAACTGAAGTCTTCCCTGACTGCTTCTTTTAATCAGATTTCCAGACAATATCATTTCCTGGAGACAGCTGATTGGGGGTTTCGTCCTCGGTACTCGTACACATCGATTCTTTTCGGTTCCACGTTTTAAAAATGGTCCCATTCCTGATCGCTGGATCCCGGTTATGTTGTAACGGGCTCGCTCGGCTCCGTACATTTCCTGCTCCGCAGACGGATGCAGCAGCCGTTGCGCCTCGTGTTGGTCGCGGTGGCTGCCTGCTCTGCTTGGAGCATGTGGCCGCTGCTGTTTACTGCTGCCGCCTGTGCTGGACGAGACCGTGCAGACACGACATCGTTCTGGCTGGCCGCTATTGTTGTGAAGCTGCAAAGCCTCTCCGAGTTTTGTCACCAGCGCGTCCACTTCTTTTGGAATCCACAGTGACGGACTGCTCTAAAAAGATGTAGTTTCTCCTTTCGGCAAGGCAGTTTGGCGTGTTTATCTCACGGCTGGACGCTGTTTTTTCGAACCAAATGAATGACAAACGCTTGTGCCGGCGTCCACGTTTCACCACGCTGCCCGACAGAGAGAGGCTGCCTCCAGGTCTTTGGTTTGTAAAACAATGGGTGACGCAGCAGGCCGGAATGTACCATCTGACCGGGAGTATGGGGTTCGTGCGTCACACTTTCTAAACCACACAACTAACACGGGCGGTACTTAACATAAATACCGACGCACAAAAAACTTTTTTTACTTTATGGATGTTTAGGGTGTTAAACATGGCGATACGGTGCTTTTCAGTACTTTTGCAGTCGTTTTTAATATTTAAGAACTCCCCAGTGTACCATCCATGATATACCTCACGTCTTCAAATCAAAACAGCATTACATAAGAAACCACGGCAAGGCTATACGAACACTACAGGACTATCTAAAGGGTTAAGGGTATAAGCATTCCGCCATTGCTGGTTCAAAATAGTTTGAAAATATTATGCTTAGGGATCCCAGTGGTTTTATATACTGTAATGCTTAATTTCGCATCACACGAGTTCACACTCTAAAACTGTTTATGCAAGCAAGAAAGTTCATTATTGATTTTATTTCGTCCGTTACATATTCTGGGCAAAGCAGATGCAGTGGCACCGCCAGGATCTCGTAGACACAAGTGGCAAAGCATAAATCAAGAAAGCAAACTAAATAAATAAAAAAATCAGGCGCTTACTTTGAATTAATGCTCAGTACAATGCCATGATGTTAGTTTTACACACTCTATTGTTATGTTTCCAGCACAGAGGCCATAGTCGTGGGTTTGGGCAGTACCCCCCTGAAAAATCATAGCTCCCCCTTCTAGCTAACCCATTTAAACGAAAGTGAGACACTCATGCAACAATCAACAAAGCATTAATTATACTTCTTGGTGAAAACTGCCAACAGGGTAGTTGCTTAATCAAGCAATGAGTAATTGGACCGTGTCTGCATTTAATAATTTGTCAACAACTCTCACTGTGATTGTCTGGTTTACTCAGGGCAAAGAGTGAGAGTGAATCAGCAATGGATCCGTGCTGCCTCTATCATCTATGCTTATAGTAGGCTATGCAATGCTAAGATGAGTTAAACTATCAAAACTCACAGCCTGAATGCATGCATGTGTTTTAGATCTCCTTATACAGTTGCTGCCTGGCTAGGTTTCTGGTAATTAGACTCAAGCAGAGAGGGTAGCCTAAATGAGTAACATTCCATGGCTTGTCCATGATGCAAAATTTGATTAGTTTATTGTAATTTATTTAAATGCATAATGTCCTTTTGAAATCTCTACATGTTGTCACAAAATCTTGATTTACTTTTTAATGTAAGTTAGTTAGTTTAAAGTAAAGATATTTTTATTTAAAGCGATTTTGGACCTTGTTTGTTGGGTGCATTGTTTGTCTTTGGACAGTGACAGTATTTCACCACCGCTTTGTCTTTCGGTCAACTTTGATATTGATGATGCAGTGTTTTGTTTGTGTGGAAATGGTGGGTAGATCAAGGTATGTACAGTGAAAGGAAATTATTCTCTTTATTTATGTCATTTTAATGACAGTAACACTGTTTTATACATTTCATACTCTTCTCAGTGTCCCAACAGTGTAAAAACTCTGGGGCCGTCCTCTGCCTTCCCCAATCTAAATGTTTATAGCGCTCTGCAGTTGTGTAAGCTTCCTACTCCACACGCTAGCACCTAAACATCAACCTAAATGTTTACATCAGACTGTCTAATTTAAGATTTAAATAGAGAAATGGATAAATCACATCTGTAAGTTGTTAAGGAATCTGTTGGAAAAATTACGCATGGATGCATTATAAACGGACGAGGCAGTGTTGTATGTGTAGCGTTGATGGAGGTCTGTTGGATCTTTCTGTGAGTACAGTTGGGCAGATTTTAAGAAGGCCATGTTGGCCTTTGCATCTCCTCCACTCTCCAACCTCAAGTTTCCCCCTAGTACTTACACCACTGACCATGACATATTTCCGAGAGATGAGTCTGGTTGCAAAGACCCTTAAGTTTTTCTCACTGAGGGAGTCAGCTACAAATATTTAGATTATTCTTAACTTCCCAATTACACTGGAACTCATTTAAAACAGGTTCAAGTTATATTGACACTTACGCTGAAGCCATTTTTGTTTTTTGGCTTCTTAAAGCTCATAAACCATTTTAGTGCAGTTTCAGCTACCCCTGCTACCACTTTTACCACTTTTTCCCCTTCCGGTTAGAAGAAAAAGACTTGGTTCTCTAGAAGGCCTTATCAGACACCCAGACAACTACGCTATCAGAGCTTGCTTTCTATTTTACTCCCATTTTCCTCTGACAAAGTGGTAGTGGAGATTATTCTGGAAGTATGGTTCATTGGAATACACAGGACTTAGATAGTTTATTTAAAGCCACTTAATTCATTTTTTCTATCATTACCCATGTTAATGTTAAGTGTTCCCATCCTCATTTCAAATGATCATGTGAACTACTATTAAAGAAAAGCATGTAGATCAATCAAAAGACTACTAGTACATTTCTAATTACATTGCAGATGTGTTGACAGTTTGTGGACATTGATTGCTCAAGTAGTATCATTTTTTCCTGATGTTTAATAAACTTAGAGTTAGCAATAGCTAGCATTAGTCTAAGTAAAGGAGTACATGCACCATCATTAGGGTGTAAAAGAGAGGATGGAAGAGGAAATGAAGCCTACTGCGCGTTACAGAGACAATTAGTCACCAATAATGTAAAACTTATGTAATTGTTGCAGTATATTCTAGATATTTCCTGTTTCTACAGCTCTGCATATAGGGATACATGAGGAAATGTTAGCGCTAAAAGAATAATGGATCAATTGATTCCTTTGTTTACAACAGGGAAAAAAAGTGGTACGGTAATTGCAACATGGAACCACAGCGAGAGCTGCAAAGAGTGCAGGCTCAGACATTAAGTGTCAGTGTAGCAGGAGCCATCAAGCAAAACAATGCTGGTGTGGCCGTTGCTCTGGTGTTCTTAGTCATCAGCGTGCCCGTTGGGGGTTCTGTTTCTCAGTACTATCCTTCTTGAAAAACAACTGCTCGCTGTACTGTTGCTGCAGGCCATCCTCTCACATTTAGCACTGTCTGTGGCTCGTGTTGGTCTATGGACTCACTGGATTGTTCATGGGTGGTTACATCTGTCATACTAAGATTAGATCCTGAAAATTGGCGTCACAATTTCAAATGAGCCCAAAGCTCTGTGTGTTGTCGGCTGCCAAGGTTTCAGTTAGTGAGTTGTATCATTTCTTTGTTAGTCCCATTAAAAATAAGTGTTGTTCATTCATTACCCCCCCCAATACAGTATGAGGTGTCATATTGTCCAGTTTGTCTGATTCTACATACTTACAGGCTGAAAACTTGTTTTTAGTATTAAATTAGCAAATCCACCAAATGTGATGAAGTAGCATCTATGCTAAATGTAAAGAAGGACTCATTGATAACGATTAGGAGCTATTACTATCTAAGCTACACTTTTTTGAGCAACCACTATATCAGGATTTGATCATTTGGAGGGACTCACTGCGTGAAACTGTGCAATGTGTGCACTCTAATGTAACATACTACTGCGCTTCAGGAGCGGATCTAATTAACTACGAGTGTGTTTTAAAGTGCATTAATAGAAAAATCATCTATTAACTGTCCTACTATTGTTCATTAGGCCATGAATATTACGAAAGACCACCACAATACGATATTATCATGATACTATGATAAACACTGTCATTGTCGCTGTCCAAACAGGTATCTCTCAAAAATGACAACTTTTACAAGAGAGGCCAAAAAACCTCATTTAATTTAAATGGAAGTCAATGGAACCAGAATGTTTTTTCCAAGTGTTTTGTGGCCCCATTTCTTGTTGGTCCAAATTCACACACCAGTGTAAAACGTAGCCCATGTGGAGGTTAGGGTGTAAGCATAAAAGTAAAAATAGGATATGACATGGTCTTTCTTTGGACAATAAAGATATTATATAAAACATAATTTTGAGATATAACATAAATTTTATTCCCTTCAAATTTTCTTCCCAGACGGAAAACCTTTTTTTTTATCTAATGGGAATGTTTTCAGGTCTGTTCAATCTCATTGCAGTCCCTCTTAGTGCAAAAACAAACAACGTAAAGCAGACAGACACCCTTAAACATTCTACATTATACATATAATTTGAATTGTCTGAATGTCTATAATAAAATGTTAATACTTGGTTGTCCCATGTATAGATTCAGTATTGTCACTTAAAATTATTAGTAATGTTATGCTTGGTTTAGATTTTCCCCACCAAATGTCTTTATTAGTATGATGCTGATTTTTGTATTTAAGACTGGAAACACAGAGCCTGCGTGGTGTGGCATTAGAATACATAAAGACACTTTTTGAAATATTCCCGTAACCTCTGACCAGGGTAAAGTCAACCATATTTTAAGTGAGGGTTGTTCATTTCTCAGCAAATGTTAGCTCTCTCCAGTTTTCAAACAAACAACTGTATATGCTGGCCTAAAAATCTCTACCTGTTTTAATTAAGCACTTACTTTAAAACATATCATTACATTAACATGGTGGGACTTTTTTAAAGTGACTGCATATGTAAACTCATATTGACTTTGAAACTTGAAGGTACTTTCCCAGATTTTCAGGATGTTTAGGTGATGAAAACTTCCTGTTGCAGCATGTGATATTTCTAGGGGTGGTTATGAATGAAATGATGGTTTTGAAGACGTGTTGAGTTGATGATTTTGTGTGAAAGTGTTTGTTTTGTTGTGGTTGATGACTTGTTGATTGGTTGTTGTTTGATGTTGAAAGTGGTTTTCGTTTTTTGTTGATGAACACCACGGTGAGTGAATGAAAATGATGGTTTCGTGAATTTGTTGTAACGTGTGTGATTGATGATTGTGATTGTTTGAAACCCTTGTGTTTGTTTGAAAGTGTTGTATAGAACGAGTTGAATTCGATTGGTTCGTGATGGTTTTCGTGTTGGATGTGATTTGTGAATGAATGTGATTGTTTGAGTTTTCCCCTGTGATTGATTTGTGATGTTGAATGTTGTTGAAAGTTTTGTGAATCTGTCGTGAGTGCTGTAGTTGATGATGATGTGGTTCTACGTGAAAGGTGTTGTATGTTGATTGATTTTTTGTGGGTTTGAGGATGAAAGCTTTGATGTGTTTTTGTGAATCGTTGCGCGTACTTATGGTGAATTTTTTCAGTTTTTTGTGAATTTTTGTGGAAAGTTGATTTGGAAAGTCCTGAATTGGATTGAATGTTTGAAAAGTTGTGGTGATGTTTGATGGATGAGTGGGTTTGAATGGTGTCCTGTGAGTGATTGAATTGTGTGACTGAATTGATTGAATTTTTGTGGAGTTTGTGAGTTGTTGAATTTTGAAATTGAATTGTGGGGATTTTGTTAGTGAATGAATTCGAATTGTGGATTTGTGAAGGGTGGAAAGATTGTGTTTGTTTGATGTGTTGTGAAAGGTTTGAATTTGGAGGCCTGAGTTGTGATTGTTGTGAATGTCTTTTGAAAGTGTTAGTAAAAGGGTTTGAGTGAAAGTTGCGGCACACAAATAAACATGCAGTTTATTTACAACCTTATGGATATTGTTAGGGTAAAGTGTATGAGCCAGGAAATACATAAGTACTAAGTTTCGTTGTTGTGGTTGATGGTTAAATCAAGTGGACACAGTAATTTATTGTTGTTTATAAAGTACTTTATATATAATTATATATACAAATCACAGCCCAATTGTGGAATCATCCTTTACGGTGCTTGTGTAACATGAGCAGAACGTTTATGGTTGTAGCTTGAGACTCACTCAAAACGACCCAAAACACCACCACTGTCTTGTTGCACAGACCGCCTAATCTTTGTACACATTATGTACACGCTATCATAAAGCAGGACCTGCTGTGGGACTGCGTGTTCTTCTCAGGTCATTTTTTGCAGTATTTCGATTCCTTTTAAGTTGTTGATGTTACGTTAAATGTGTGGAAGCATAAATAGAACGTGTCTCAGGAATGTGGAAGAGTTAATAATGTACGTTATTTGGTGTGCAATTGTCTCAGGTGACTAGTCGTGAGCAATGTATGTTGTTACAGGGTGGGAGCAGAGGGCAGATAAAAAGAAACAGAATCAAATTTGCACATTCTTTTTTATTTTAGATTGAAAAAAAAAAAAACACTGTATCAAGACTAATGCTCAACATGGAGCGCACTCTTGCCAAGGACTTCTCTTGTGATTTAGGGTGTAAACAAGCAAAGCCCTGCCAAGTAACCTAGGAAATAATCCAGAAACAACTAACAGTGTAAAAAACCCAAAAAAAAAAGGCACCTGTTCACTTCCTC
>JAMWET010003559.1:42500-135323 GCA_024036415.1 Prochilodus magdalenae | reverse complement strand
TTATATTTTGTATAAAGTATATTTGCAGTATTCAACACTTTATTTATTATTATTATTATTATTATTATTGTTATTATTATTTTTATTGTGAAATGTTGTCACTTATGCCTGTTTATGTATTACATAACATTTTAAAGGTAGCTGGTATAGTGTTCCTCCTAATAATACTTTTGCTGTATTAAAGAGTAACAGTAAATATACAAAAGATATTAAGACGGGTCTCTTGATATGAAGCACTAATAGGTTCCCTTAAATTTCAAACTAATTAATTTTTTTAGCTTGTTTAAGCATCCTGTTACTTTCTGGGTTTCAAAGAAGACATTGTCAAAAAACAATAAGTTACTGTAAAAAGGTATACATATAATCAAAACCTGAGGCATGTTAAAGATGAATTACACACGTTCTATATTATATAATATATTCATTAATATAATCAATAATATAAATATAATAAAAATATATTAACATAGAGTTGTAAATAAAGTCATTTGAGGCATTATTCTAGAGAGATCAATTAAAAAAAATTTTTTTTACCAAGTATTTACTGCTATTCCTTATTTTTAGTTTAAATGTCCCAGATTTAGCCTGGAACAGTTTTGCTGGCTGGCATGTATTACTAAACTGCAGATTAAACACGCTTACTGAACACTGAACATCCTAACAGACACACCGACACCATCCCAGTGGACACACTGACTCCATCCCAGCAGACACACTGACACCATCTCAGCAGACACACTGACACCATCTCAGCAGACACACTGACACCATCTCAGCAGACACAGTGACACCATCCCAACAGACACAGTGACACCATCCCAGTAGACACACTCACTCCATCCCAGCAGACACACTGACTCCATCCCAGCAGACACACTTACACCATCCCAGCAGACACACTGACTCCATCCCAGCAGACACACTGACTCCATCCCAGCAGACACACTGACTCCATCCCAGCAGACACACTGACACCATCCCAGCAGACACACTGACTCCATCCCAGCAGACACACTGACTCCATCCCAGCAGACACACTGACTCCATCCCAGCAGACACACTGACACCATCCCAGTAGACACACCAGCAACATCCTAGCAGACACACAGACACATCAACACAATCCCAGCAGACACAGTGACACCATCCCAGCAGACACACCGACACCATCCCAGCAGACACTGACACCATCCCAGCAGACACACCATTACTCTGGAGTTTCGTTTGGCTCTAATCCTTGAAGTTGAATAAAAGCTGAGAGAAGTCAGCAGTGTGATTCTCCATGGGGAAATAAAGCGCCAAGGTGTGCACTAGTCTAGAGCTATTGTCGCTAGCCCTGGTGTAAAAGTTGTGCAGCGTTATTAAAATTAGTCATTAAAACCGTCATGGTTGGGTATAAATTGTTCAGGTTTCTTCCACTTATCCAGCCTAACACAGAGAAATGTATTTTTAACTGAATATTTTCGGTTGCCAAACATTCATTAAATCCCTGATTATTAGCTTTATTTGCTGATGTTTAAAGACGATCACTGCGATCTGCAATGTTCCTGAGAAAGAGGGCCGAGTTCAGTTCAGTCCGTGGTAAAGAAACCTTTGCAAGCTGTAACTATTAGTGAGGGTAGTAGAAGTGTCTAAAGTCAGTCTGAAGAAGTGGAGTGGAGGTTGTAGCGGATGCAGAAGATCTCATCTCAGAGCTGTTATCATACGTCTGTAACAGTGATCGTTTAACTCCTCATGCCCTGTAGAGGCCGTGTTGATGCCTTTGCTAACCTAGTCTCTTATCGTCCCCCCAGAGCCTTATAGTGTTGGAATTCTTTACCAAGGAGCTGCATATTTTGCATGCTTCAGTTACGAAGCTGTTTATAAATCCTGCCAATGTTATCACAGTTAAAGTTAAATAGTCTCCAAAATCCCATCCAATTCTCAGGTGTGGCTGAGCTGCCAACTGTTGTGTTAAAGAATTAATTGACCACCTAAAGGCTGAGTGTTTCTATCTTATTGACGCTTTTTAAGCTCTCCAGGCTGAAATCGAAACCTGGCGCGAGAGATTAGCGCAGCCCCGTTGTGTCGACTGCTCACCAGCTGTAAGAAGCCGTCCTCCCTCTGGGCTCGGGGGGAAGAGACAGAGGCCCTGTGGTGGCAGAAAGCTTGGAGACACTGCTGGAGCATCTCTTGCTGAGGGATGGAGGGGTTTGGCTTTTCATGTGAAAGGAAGTCGCGGCGTTTAAAGACTTTTAGATCAAGGTTTTTTAAAGTGAAAAAAGTTTTGTTTTTTTGTCCCCCCAAACCCTCCCCCTCC
Organism: Prochilodus magdalenae; assembly: GCA_024036415.1. Taxonomy (NCBI): domain Eukaryota; kingdom Metazoa; phylum Chordata; class Actinopteri; order Characiformes; family Prochilodontidae; genus Prochilodus; species Prochilodus magdalenae. Next base: position 133,024 of record JAMWET010003559.1, on the reverse strand, counting down.
TTCATGTAGACACGAGTCAGGAAGTTCAGGTGATGCTAACATCAAACATCAGCATGGGGATTAAATGTGATCTAAGTGGCTTTGACTGTGGCGCTTGGTGGTTGGTGCCAGGTGGGTTGGTTTGAGAATTCCGGATACTGCTGATCCTCTGGGATTTTCACAAACAACAATCTTTAGAGTTTACACAGAATGGTCTCACAAACAGAAAAGGGGGGCAGTAGTTCTGTTGGCAGAAATACCTTCCTAAAAAGTGGTCAGTGGAGAACAGAACCAAAGTTGACACAAAGGATACAGTAACTTCAGTAACCACCTTTTACAGCAATGTAAGCAGACTACAAGCAGTGGTGGATGGGCTACAGCAGCAGAAGACCACATGCGTTCCACTTGTGTCAGCCTAGAACAGGTTTTAAACATCTACTGGTCTGATAAGTCTTGATTTCTGATGAGTTTAAGATAGTAGAGATGGTGCAGTGGGGTGGGCGAACATCATTTAAATGCCACAGCCAATATGAGTATGGTTGCTAACCACATGATCCCCTTTCTTTATTCATCTTCTAACGGCTTCTAACGTCAGACTGAGTCCATGAACTTGCCATGTGCCCAATGTCGCCAAGTGGCCTTCAGAAATTCTTCAGTGACCTTCTTTAGTGGCCTTCCCATCACTAGATCTCAGTCCAGTAGAGCACCTTGTGGTGTGGTGACAGATTGGCTGCGTTTAGATGAATGGCTTGTTGACAAGAAAGCCTGGTGTCACCCCATCTCCAACCCCCACCACAAAATCTGCAGGTACTGTGTGAGAATATACAAACTGCATGGGATGGATTATCACAGGTCACCATTAGGAACCTCTACAACTCCATGCCGAGATGTCTGCCGGTTGCGTTCATTTACATTACATTTCTGGCATTTAGCTGACACTCTTATCCAAAGTGACTTACCGGGTTAATCACATTACAGGTGGGCCAATGTAGTGTTAGGAGTCTTGCCCAAGGACTCTTATTGGTGTAGCACAGCATCACCCAGACCGGGATTCGAACCCCAGTCTCCCACGTGTGGCTACTTGGTGGGTAGTGGTGTTATCCGCTGAGCTACACCAACCACCAACCGCGTTCACAAACATGAGGCCCGACGCTATACTGAGAGGCACTACTTCTGTATGTGTAGCTCAATAAATATTCCCCATATCAGTCTACATGTATCATCGTTTATTGTTCCTGGTAACCTTTACCTTCCTTCCCAGTAGAACTGCAATCCCACACTTCCTTCTGGGTGCAGCTATTCTTTTGATGGTGCATGTATCTGAGTAAATTCATCATGTTTTTTGCATACTTCTTAAAGTGATGTTTCAGCCAGTAGTGAAACAGCAGAGGCACAATTTAATGTCTGAAGCTTACTAATTTTAGCTCTAGAGCTACAAGGCTAATGTGGCCAACAAGTAACAGAGGTTCACATCCCATCAGGCATCTTTACACTGTGCAATAATTCTCACTGATCCTGAATCGATGGCCTTTGAATGTTTTGTGTGACATGCACAATGGCTAACAGTTTACCACCTCTTGGAGCCAAGACAGCCTGGCAGGGTCAGAAATGTTGGTCAGTAGGCTCACAGTGTGGCCACATCTGACACCCACTTCAAAAGTTCAATTAGCTTCTCTGGCTCAGCCCTCTGTTCACATAGCAGGTCTAGCAACCGCATTGTGGACAGAAAACGTTTAGCCTACTGAGCGCAAGTCCACGTTGGAGAATGAGCTTGCCATGTACCTCCTTTACTCTGGCCAAAAAATTCTGCTACTTTTCTTTTATAGCCATTTCATACATTAAGCTTTGGAGAAGGGCATATTCTGGCATCTTAAATCTATCGCCAGAAGATCTTTATCGTGTGTGTTATGACCCGAGTGGGCTCTCTTGGCCAGCCCAAACACCAGACACTGATTTCCCAAGGAAATAGTTGAGGATTTTAACAGTGGGGTGTTGTGTTGGTGGTTGGGTGTGGTGGTGTTGTTTGGGTTGGGGGGGGTGGGTGGGGTGGGGTGGTTTGTTGAGTGTGAGGTGTGGGGGGGGGGTTGTAGGAACCCAAGTACCCCTCCCCCTTGGGTGTAGTTGTTAACAGGGGGAGTTGCCTTCTGCCCTGTGGGAGATGGTGCGTGCTTTGCTGTGAGTGGTTTTGGCACTGGGGTTGGAGATGCCTAACTTCAAGGTTCTGACCAAATGATCTGACCATGAACAAAAAGACAGCAAACTACCTCCATCAAAACAAATAGCATTTGCCTGCCTCTCAAATAAATCTAAGTAAACTAAATGATATTTAGTGATCAATGCAAAGAGTGGAGTGAAATACCCCGGGGTGGTCCGTAAAGGGGTACTTCCAGGGCATGTCTAGGGAAAGAGAGCCCTGAGAACTCTCAGGTGGTGGCTTTGATGTGTTAAATGAATATAATGTCATCATACACTCATCATCTAAAGAATAGCTGCACCCAGTAGGAAGTGTGGGACTGCTCTGCTACTGGGTAGGAAGAAAAAGGTTACCAGGAACAATAACTGATGATACGTTTACACTGATATGGGGAATATTTATTGAGCTACACATACAGAAGTAGCGTCTCTCAGTATGGTGTTGTGCCTCCATGTTTGCTAACGGAGCATGCCAGATGTCTCAGCATGGAGCTGTAGAGGTTCCTAATGGTGTTCTGTGATTTTCCATCCGATACAGCTTGAATGTTCTCACACAGCTCCTGCTGGTTTGTGGTTGCTGTAGCACTCTGCATGGATGTAGTCCTGCGTCGTGCAGCCATCTGCCAGTGGTGCTGGCACTAACAGGATGACTCATGGAGGCATCACTGCTCCCTGAATGTCTGCAGTCGTGGCTGTTGTGTCAGTCAGGTACAGCGATAAGGCCCTTGCTTATGTCACGTTTGCAGCCAAACATAAAATATGAATCATGATGTCAAACCTACTCACCAAGTTTGATTCCTGTCAGGTGATTCCTACTGGGCACAGCTATTCTTTTGATAGTGAGTGTGTAAAATAAACTGAATTTGCTCTGACGGAGTTTAGCCAAGGATTTATTTGCAGCATCTGCAGTGGTCCTATGTCTTCACCTTAAACTGTGCCGAGTTAGGTAATCTCAAAAAGTACTAATTATGTGGATTTTGACACTGCATGACACACTGTTACCTCTACAGATGAACAAAAGTACATCACGTAGCTGAAAACATCACTCTTGGTTTTCCTGAAACCGAAATCGTGTCTGTGCTTTGGTAACTTCAAACAGTAAGCATGTCTTGGCTCATCAGCTGCATTTAGGGAAAATTGTATAGAGTAGTTTTTGGCCATTGTAGGTGAACTTAGAATAGGTCTTAACAGAACCGCAAGTTATTACTGTCATGTAGTATTTACGAACTAGCACCTTGATATTAATGTACCAGGCTAACGCCCTTGTTCCAATGGAGATAGGGGCTTCTGAACACCGGGGCCATTGTGTAGAAATGGCAGACCTTTAGGAGTCAGATAACTCAAGCTTGAGTCACTGACTGACTGTCCGGTTCAGCTGAGGGAATGAACTTAGGGCTTTTTTGCCTGTCTCTCTGTCTGCCCATCTCTTTGTCTCTCTGTCTGTCTGGTTTTCTGTTCTCTGTCTCCTTCTCTGACTCTTTCTTGCTCATTTGCTATAATAAAAATAGAGGGAAAGGAAACACATGCTGGATGCTAGACTGTGCATTCAGAGGCGTGAGTCACTGAGTAATATGCCCCGACCGTACACTGCATACACAACACTAGTAGAGTACAGTGTGGTGAGTCAGTGGCGACCCATGAGTTTTCGAGCTAGGTCTTTCGTTTGGGCCATAAATATTAAAATACTGTGAAAGAGGAAAGAACACAACAACCTTTACAATAGCCCTCCATCTGGGCTTTGGGTCAGATACCCCTCTGTCTGAGGTTTGGCTCAGAGTAATCCTCCATTTGTGTTTTCTAATAGCATGTGGTACATGTAAACCTATTCCTCCAGATTACACAGATATATATATATATGTATATAGCTTTTCAATGGCAATATGAAAACCTGTCAAGTAAAATGATCTTGTATCTAGATATATCTTACATTTCTTTAAGTGATTTTTGTAAGATGTAGTAGCAGATAATTTGGCCTCTGTTTCAAGCTAATTTCTTAAAATAATTTAGAAATTAGAAAAATGATCTGGTAATACAGCAAGAAAATAAAAAATCCAAAAACAGGAAGTAAACAACATTTCTAATAACACACTAGAGTCATACGTTTTGTATATTTTTGGCCGTTCTAAATTAAGCAAAGGTATTTAAAACAAAATTTTCTTACATCTAGTTTTTCACAGTTACATCAAATTTCTCAGTTTAAGATTCTTGTACTTTTTTCTTGACTTTTTAAAATTTGTTTTAAGTAATTAAGCCCATGTTTCTCATTATACTGTCCGATAATGTGGCCTGTTTAAAGCACATTTCTTAAATGGTCAAAATCTTATTTGGTAATATAGTGAGAACATTTGGCTAATTAAAACGACTTAAAACTAAAATTACGTTTAAAATAAGTATCTAAAAATGAGAAATAGTATTAAAATGATGTTTTCACAGTTTCAAAATGAACATTTTAGAAAACATCAACTTGACATAAGAAATTGTACTTGCCAAGATATGAAATGCTTTATACTGCAAATTGTATGTTTATGTATATGAAATATGAATATATATTAGTTCCATAAAAATTACATACATGCCTTTGACTATGACACTAAGTTTTTAATTAAATTAATTTCTAAAATTAAAAATAATTTCTGCCTCTGTGGACAATATCTTTACTCGACCAGCACGTACCCAGTGGTGGAAAGCAGCACCGATGTTAGTTCTTCTTTTGCATAGACATTCCGTCAAAACTGTCAATCCTTCAGATTATGTTCCTAATGTTTATTTATTCTGAACTGTTTTAAACTACAGATCTTGCAAGTTACACCTATAAGTGTAGCCGCTTTCAGCGATCTCTTGGCTTGTGTATCCGGACATTTGTAGGCTTGTAATCCGATTGAACTGGACTTCCCTGCGTCTTAGTTAAATGCGCATGCCTCCCGATTTCCCGTATTATCACAATCCAGTACGTGATGCGTTACAGTACATGTTCCGGTCCAAGTAACTTTTGAAGATAATGATGAGGTTCTGGCAAAAACAACATGCATCAGTGGAAACAGTCTGTAATATTTCCGATCAGCCAGCCACTTGTCACAGCAGTGTTTTTGACATGGAAAAATAGGAAGTTATTTTTAGCCAAGTTTGAAACTTTCTCTCCTGTGCTGCCAGTGCAGTGCAGCTTACAGTGCCAGGGAGCGTACAGCGTGCTTCGCATCCTGAACTAAAGGGGGAATGTAGTACTTGGATTGACTTTATTTCCTAAATTAAAACGTATTCATCCTTTATGCCGAGATTTGGAGCAAGCAGATCAAAGTTTCCCTCTCTCCTTCACTCGTTTTTTCCCAGCCATGCCCCCACATAGATCACCTCGCCGCATTGTGTAAATCTCCTGCATTATTAATCCCCCATCACAGTCTGCAGAGTGTTCTTCTAGTGCAGGGGAGCACACAACACATCATGCAGAAAGAGAGCCACCGGAACAAACGGAATCGGGAATCAGAACGAAGGGCAAACTTTACTTTTTTACCGGGAAAACAAAGAGCCTCTAGCCTTGACAGGTTTTAGCCGGCGGGGAAGGGGAGCTGGAAACACAGTCAGGGATTGGAATGCATGTCTATCACATGCTGCAGTCTGTGTCGACCTTATTAGAGGCTGCTTGGCCTGCGCCTTGGACTCCTTGCATCTCAGAGTGCAGCACTCATGTTGGAGAGCTGCGGGGAAAATCCCTGGAGGCTCAGGAAGTCATTATCGGGATAAACTTCAGATCCGGCGTGTGCAGGCATGCTGCGTTTGTATTACGGTAAAAAAAGGAGATCTAAAGATAAAGTTTGGGTCAAAGACAGAAGATGGTCCGATTAGCTATTAACACGTAGCGATGGAGGTCAGCAATGATGGACCAGTCCAATTAACACATGAAGATTGGATTTGATGGGAAGGTTGGGAAACACTCAGGCACGCTTGCATGTTTTTGGCCACAACAGCTATAAATACAACATATCTGTCATATTGACAGCGGGTTTCAGTTTGACTCTTGGCTCTCACCCTCGCGCTCCTAATAATTGCCCATGCTGTCACTCAGATGGTCGCCCTCAGCAAAATCTCAGCAGCACACTGGATTCATCATTCACTTCTCATCTGTGACATTAACACCAGCAGGGGATGGTTTGGATCTTGGAATGGCAGACAATGTGTTGCTGGATGGACCAGTAAAAACCAAACTGCTTGTCCTCATCATTATGAGTGAAAAGAAGCTATTTGAAGACGGTCTAGAGATACCAACATGTCCGTGTCCTTCTACAAGCTCTGTCACAAGGCTCTCTATTTAAGTCTGTCCTGAAACTTCCCACACAGCGAGTCTGACCTATGCTTTGAAACGTATCTTACTGTTACCAGTACGGGGGCTACGCTAGACAAGAAACCCACTGTGGCTACACTGCGTAATATAAAATCGATGAGGCTGTAAAGGTTCTTCCGGGCGAATTGCCTCGGGGCTGGATTGGGTCTGGCTTGACCAGCTTTTCCATTTCCCAACCCGCAAGCTACTTCACCTCCATTCTACACGACTTGCCGCAGTGCCCCAGCATAACATCAGAGGGTGCAGCACTTTCAGTTCAAGTGTGTTTTGGGGGCTGAGTTGCACCAAAATGAAGCAGGCAATTCAGCTTTTCATGAAGCAGGATTTCTCTTGAGCCACTTGAGCCAAATGTTCCAGGAGCGGATGAGTTAATGGACATTCCTATTGAACGGTCTTCACTTCTGGCTTCAATGATGAAAACTATCCCCCCCAGGTTAAGTCTCCAACAAAACCAAAATGACGTTCCCAGCTCTGTGTTAGAAACATCAATTGATCTTCCGATCACCCTGATTAAGCATCCCCATTGACTTTCCCCAACACGAATGGGCTTTTCATCTGTATCAGTAGACGGCGTTGAGCTTGTGAAATAGTGGTGAAACTCATTCACTGTAAAAGGGATTTCTGAATGTTGCTTTGGGCCAGTTCTTGAGTGCAACTCTGTGACGTCCTGTCTGGACACTCCGGGTGGGGGGTTTAAGCTTGCGTGTATCATCATTCTTCCTGGCCAGGGAGGAAATCTTAAAACTGTGCCGCTCCGAGGCTTCACCTTGGCTCACTACAATGCCATGTTAACCCTCTTAGGCATGATACCTTCTGTGAAGATCCAGACCTGAGTTCTTGCTGCGCCGTATGTGTGAAATGATCAGTGTTGTAATATTTTCCAAATATATCAATCATCTGTCATCTAGCAAGTAGTATGCACAGATGAGCCAAAATATAAACCGCTCATAAATAAAGTAGACGTAGATTGTCCCCTAACAATGGCGCGTATGGGATGTAGTGGCGAACCGTGGATTCTCGTAGTGAACATGTTGGATGCTTAAGACACAGAGTTCTGACTTCAGATTTCTGAAATGGCAAGGCATCATGTGGTGAATACCTGCCAACAGGGAATCAAGGACAGACAGAGGTGCCATTGTGTAACTACACTGTGCAGCATATGGAGCTTCATAGCCGCATTCCAATCACAGTGCCTATGCCTTTCCTTGTCCACTCTTGAAAGCACCACAATGGGTGTGTGAATGTTGGATCTGGACCTTGATGCAAGGAAGATCTGTGACTTCTTTCAGCGTAGCCACAATGCACGTATTGCTCTGCAGTGGTTTAAGAAACATGATGGAGTTTGATTCCCCAGATCTGTGGTGGCTCCGTCATGCACCTTACTGGACTCAAAAGACCTAAAGTCTCTCTATAAAAAAACAAATCTCTTTCTTTCTCTCTCTCTCTCTCTCTCTCTCTCTTTCTCTCTCTCTCTCTCTCTCTCTCTTTCTTTCTCTCTCTTTCTCTCTATATCACTCTCTCTCTCTGTCTGTCTCTTTTTTTCTTTTCTCTCTCTCTTTTTCTCTTTCTCTGTCTGTTTTTCTCTCTCTCTTTCTCTCTCTTTCTCTATCTCTATCGCTCTCTCTCTCTCTTTCTCTTTCTCTGTCTCTCTCTCTCTTTCTCTCTCTCTCTCTCTCTATCGCTCTCTCTCTCTGTCTGTGTCTCTCTTTTTTTCTTTTCTCTCTTTTTCTCTTTCTCTGTCTGTTTTTCTCTCTGTCTCTCTCTGTCTCTCTTTTTTCTCTCTCTCTCTCTCTATCGCCCTCTCTCTCTGTCTCTCTCTCTTTTTCTATTCTCTCTCTTTCTCTTTCTCTGTCTGTTTTTCTCTCTCTCTTTCTCTCTATCGCTCTCTCTCTCTGTCTGTCTCTCTCTGTCTCTCTCTTTTTCTCTTTCTCTGTCTGTTTTTCTCTCTCTCTGTCTCTCTCTTTCTCTCTTTTTTTTTCTCTCTCTCTCTCTCTCTTTTTGTCTCTCTATCTTTCTCTCTCTCTCTTTTTGACTCTGTCTCTCTCTCTCTCCTCTCTCTCTCTCTCTCTTTCTCTCTCTCTCTCTCTCTGTCTTTCTCTCTTTTTTCTCTCTCTCTCATCTTTTTCTTTATATAGGCTTTTTCTGTTGTTTGCTTTTTTCCTTTACTCAGACCTATTCTCATCCTTCCTGACCCATACTATGGAGTTGTCTTCTCACAGTGAACATGCATGACACGTGGTGTGTTTCAGATCCTGAAAGATCATTTCTGTGTATGTTTCAGGTCTTTGGACTTCTGCTGTGAGATGTGTGGCTGCTGCATGCGCTCAGCTCTGCTGGCGCTCTCTCCTAACAGCGACCCCCGACCGGCTGACCAGCAGGCTCAGAAGCTAGCCCAGCAGATCAGCTTTAAGGTACCCGCTTCTTCACTATATACACAGCTTCACAAACGCAGCGTTAATTGGCTAAAAGGAAGGAAAAAAACGACAGCCAAGTGTCAAAATCTACCACTTTACAAATCATTTAATGAGGAATAGAAATGAGTGGTATGGAGATTAATACATCTTGATTAAAGAGATCTCTTCATCCCTCCATAACATCAGGTAATATTGGTAACATGTCTAGTTATATTAGACCATGCGCCAGTTTTCCTCTGCCTAACTAAATTCTCACAGACTTCTAAAAGATGACTTTTACATGTGTCCTTACCACAGATGCATTGTTGTCTATGGTCTGTGCTTTAGCTAGCTGTTATTCTAGCAGTTATCCTGGACTTTAAAGCCACAAGCTGCGCACAGAGTACTGAACAAACACACAGAGAGAGTAAACTCCAGCAGCACACTGAAATGTACCAGGTAAGACAGTTCAATCACCATGCTGTGTTTCTGTTTCAGATACATGAGTAAAACATGCAGTATGTTTAAATCACTGAGCTAACAGACGGTACTTTAGCACTGAGCTAAGACGGGTTTTGTCTTTAGCACTGAACTAAGATGGGTTTTGTCTTTAGCACTGAGCTAAGACGGGTTTATGTCTAGCACTGAGCTAAGACGGGTTTTGTCTTTAGCACTGAGCTAAGACGGGTTTTGTCTTTAGCACTGAGCTAAGACGGGTTTTGTCTTTAGCACTGAGCTAAGATGGGTTTTGTCTTTAGCACTGAGCTAAGATGGGTTTTGTCTTTAGCACTGAGCTAAGATGGGTTTTGTCTTTAGCACTGAGCTAAGATGGGTTTTGTCTTTAGCACTGAACTAAGATGGGTTTTGTCTTTAGCACTGAGCTAAGATGGGTTTTGTCTTTAGCACTGAGCTAAGATGGGTTTTGTCTTTAGCACTGAGCTAAGACGGGTTTTGTCTTTAGCACTGAGCTAAGGCGGGTTTTGTCTTTAGCACTGAACTAAGACGGGTTTTGTCTTTAGCACTGAGCTAAGACGGGTTTTGTCTTTAGCACTGAGCTAGCACTGAGCTAAGACGGGTTTTGTCTTTAGGACTGAGCTAAGGCGGGTTTTGTCTTTAGGACTGAGCTAAGATGGGTTTTGTCTTTAGCACTGAGCTAAGACGGGTTTTGTCTTTAGCACTGAGCTAAGGCGGGTTTTGTCTTTAGGACTGAGCTAAGGCGGGTTTTGTCTTTAGCACTGAGCTAAGACGGGTTTTGTCTTTAGCACTGAGCTAAGACGGGTTTTGTCTTTAGCACTGAGCTAAGGCGGGTTTTGTCTTTAGGACTGAGCTAAGACGGGTTTTGTCTTTAGCACTGAGCTAAGACGGGTTTTGTCTTTAGCACTGAGCTAAGACGGGTTTTGTCTTTAGCACTGAGCTAAGGCGGGTTTTGTCTTTAGCACTGAACTAAGACGGGTTTTGTCTTTAGGACTGAGCTAAGGCAGGTTTTGTCTTTAGGACTGAGCTAAGATGGGTTTTGTCTTTAGCACTGAACTGAAACGGGTTATGTATTTAGCACTAAGATAAGATGGGTTATGTCTTTAGTACTGAACTAGGAGGGGTTATGTCTTTAGCACCGGACTTAGAGGGGTTATGTCTTTAGCACTGAGTTAATTAGGGTTTTGTATTTAGCACTGAACTAAGATGGGCAGTGTTTTTAGCTTTGAGCTAAGACGAACTTTGTGTTTAGCTTTTTTTTCATCACAAATCCTTATAATTCTGACAATATCAGGCAGTTTGTGTAATCCGTTTTTTGGTAGGTGGACCAATATTGTTCTTTTGCTTTAGGGGATGAAAATATATTCCATCAAAATGATGACTGCACCAGAGATTTATTACATTCTATCCCTTCCTCTGAAAATTCCTATCTCCCATTTTAAAGATTGTAATACTCCTATCCTAGGTTTTGTTTGGGGCAACTCGCAGTATTGCTTAGGAATAAAGACATAAGAAGCATATATATGTACTTCTGAACTGTTAATATACAGTATGTTTAATTATGGAGGCCAAATTAGGAAGCAGGAGATGAGCTGAGCTTGTTCCCCATAGAGACTGAAGTTAATGGTTGGTTAAGTCTTTGTTTAGGATTATGCAGGCATACAACAAAGTGTCAAAATGTGCCACAATATAAATCACTTAATGATTAATAAAAAAATATGTTATGGAGATTAATGCATGTTAATGCATCAGTTTCCTTTGGGATCAATTATCTTATCAGACCATGTTCCAGTTTTCCTCTGCCTTACGAAATTTTCACAGACTCCTAAAAGCCAAAGATGGCATTTACATGTTCTACTACGAATGCATCGATAGCTGAGTACTGAACAAACACACTGAAAGACTGAACTCCAGCAGCTCAGCCAACACTGTACACTGAAATGTACCCAGTAAGACAGTGTGATCACCATGCTGTGTTCATGTATTTCAGATTGATGGGAACAAAGATGGGCTAAGTTTTTAGCAGTGAGCTAAGATGGGCAGTCCTGCTTTATGAAATGTTTTATGATGTAGTTGGAACTACTTAAGTGCAGTTATATACATGGCTCGGCCAGGGAAGGCGCCGATGCCACTAACAAGGAGACCCTGATGAGTCTCAGAGACTCACACGCAGACTACAGTGCCCCAGTGCATGTTTTTATTCACACTTCTTCACTGGAGACCAACCTAAACTTTAGGTTACTTTACTTACACAGCCTTTTTTAAATAGCCCTCATTCGTTATCATTCACTCTTTCTTCAGCATGTGTGTAGCTGGGAGTCCTGCATTCCCTCTTCATGCCAGAGAGAGTCCCTTTTAAATTGTCCATGCTCCTTCTTTAGTTCGGCGCAGGTGTGTGTGCACTGAGAGGAGGAGCACAGATCATGCGCTCAGGGCTGGGTGCCAGCTCTGCCTCTTCATAGCCATAGTGGTGATAAGTATGCCGTATAATGCTTTAGAAATTATTTGGGAAGGCATTACAGGTTAATACATGATTTATAGGAAGGGCTTTTTTAGATTCTAATATTCCAGTGTAGGTATTTAATAGGAACTCTGTATACTAGGTGAATAGCCACACTGTGTTCATCTTAGTGCAGCCTAACACAGGATGAGAGTTGGTCTGACTCAGCAGTCTGAGCCAGTGGACATGCCTGTTTTCTGTCTTACACGTGTTCCCTCTCAGTCTCTCTTGTCCTTTTCCCAGTCTGTCCTCTCTGCCTCCTCCTTTTACCCTCTCGCCAAATTCACCCCTCTTTGCTTCGTCATGCTGAGATTACTCAGAATCACATTATCACATGTCTGTCTCCCTCTTCGGTTGGGAGTAGAAAGGGAGAGACTCAGGGAAATGAGAAGGGCTGGGAGGCATAAACGGTGTACAGGTATCATATATCGTGATATTGGGTTTGCCAGACTGTGGATGCCATTATAAGCTCAAGGAACCTCTAGAGAGAAATGCATGGCGAGCTTGTAGAGCTTAAATAGCTTGAATAAACTCAGCAAAAGGCCAGAAACGCAACAGCTGTTGGTGCACCTGAGTTGATCAATGAAGCCTTGTGTACTGGCCGCAGGTGATGAGCGGCACAGAAGAATGGCAGAAGGTGAGGTTGGCAGTGGAGCAGCAGAGAAATGATCTCAGAACCAGAGCGTCTGGAGAGTACTCTGCGAAACTTGGGCTGATTGTCTGGCAATGTAAACTTACTAGGGTGTGAAGTTTCTAATCCAGTCTAATGGATTGTGAAAGCGGAGCTCAAAGTAGAAGGTGATAGTGTCGTCATCAGCATTGTCTGATGGACAGCAAGGGCACATTACTCGCAGTAAAAATAAACCTTCTCTTTTTAAAAGGAAAAAAAACTTTACCATTAGCCACTTTAGCCTTTCGCTAGCTAGCTTGTTTTGCTTGATGCCAGTTCTACTCTGGCGCCAGATTTTTAAAAGCAATTTGGGGTGTCATGTCTACTAAAATGAGGGTCCTGGTAGGTCATCACTGATCTTCTCTGTAGACGTGGTTGTAGAAGATTTCAGGTCCTAGCATGAGATGTGTGTGGTTTTCAAAGAAATCAGCTGAAAGGCCATTAAAACTGATAGGGGTCTCTACTGAGCTTACAGTAATACTGAATTTGCTTGATAGCAGAATGAGGAGCTTGCAAGAGTGGTACAAACAGATGAACAAATGAAGTGAAGTAATTGAACTTATAATACATTGTGATATAATTAAATATGAATCTCTGGTTGTTATGAATTAACTGGACACAGTCTTGACTTGCAGTTAGAATTTCCCTGGCAGCACGTTGGAAAAATGAACTAATTTGTCACTGTGTCCCAGCCGATCGTAATTCAGACACTGCCCACATTTTCCTATTTTTTCCTCCAGTAACTGCTTAGCAACCGTTACACTGACCACAATTATTTTGGCCATTTTTCTAAAAAAAAAAATATATATATTTTATTTTATTTTTTTACCATTGAGCTTGTGTTCCTGTAAATGTACTTTTAATTTGACGCTCCAGATATTCAAAAGATCTGCCTGGTTGATCTGTATCTAGCCTGAGATATTTACAGTTTTCAAAGAAATCTGCTGACCATCCATTAACATTCGCTACTTAAACTTGACTTACAGCAGTACTGAGTTTGCTTCATAGCAGGATAAAGAGCATGCAAGAACTGTAAAAAAAAAAAAAAAAGGATGAACAGCACACTTGAATGAAGTGATTGAAATAACATATAATACATTGTTATATAATTAAATTAATAAATTATAAATGAATTATTATAAATTAACTGGACTCTCAATTTATTTTATTCTTTTAGAATGCATTTATTCATTCATTCATTCATCTTCTAAACCTCATGTCCTTCTGGGATTTAAGAGGAAGGCAGGTAGCACCCTGGACAGATTATCATTCTTTCACAGGGCAGACATACAGGGGTTGGACAATGAAACTGAAACACCTGTCATTTTAGTGTGGGAGGTCTCATGGCTAAATTGGACCAGCCTGGTGGCCAATCTTCATTAATTGCACATTGCACCAGTAAGAGCAGAGTGTGAAGGTTCAGTTAGCAGGTAAGAGCACAGTTCTGCTCAAAATACTGCAATGCACACAACATTATGGGTGACATACCAGAGTTCAAAAGAGGACACATTGTTGGTGCACGTCTTGCTGGCGCATCTGTGACCAAGACAGCAAGTCTTTGTGATGTATCAAGAGCCACGGTATCCAGGGTAATGCCAGCATACCACCAAGAAGGACGAACCACATCCAACAGGACTAACTGTGGACGCAAGAGGAAGCTGTCTGAAAGGGATGTTCGGGTGCTAACATAAAACATAAAACATGAAACCACGGCTGCCCAACTGACGCTGTATTGGCCGCAAAAGGAGGCCCTACACCATACTAATAAATGATTGTGGTCTAAAACCAGGTGTTTCAGTTTCATTGTCCAAACCCTGTATATACATATACGTTCACACACACACAATTACACCTAGGGGGCAATTTCCAGTCCACCTGACTGTATGTCTCTGGACTGTGGGAGGAAACCAGAGCACCAGTAGGAAACCCACACTACATTTACATTTAGGTAGGCCAATGTAGTGTTAGGAGTCTTGCCCAAGGACTCTTATTGGTGTAGCACAGCGTAGTCACCCGGACCGGGATTCGAACCCCAGTCTCCCATATGTGGTGGTGGCTCTCTGGCAGGCAGTGGTGTTATCCGCTGAGCTACACCAACCACTCCACACTAACACGCCAATTCCACAGAGAAAGGACTCCAGGCGCCCAAGCTAGGAATCAAACACGATATCGCTACCCGCTACGCCACTGTTGTGATGCATTTATTTACAGTCCTGTAACCAGTCATGGGTAAGCATGCATATGTAAGACAAGCAGTTATGTAAAGTACATGTCCGTTCTGGCCATGGTTTGGACTAGTTCAGGGTTAGTGGTTTCCTCACTCACCTCCTATTGCCTGTGTCTATATTGGTAGGCTGTCTCTGGTAGATGGCAAAGCAGCTGATGTGCCACTTTCCCTTTACGGTTTTAGGCCAGCGTTCTGTCCATCTTTTGAGAATGGTCACAGAGCCCTTTTAGGTTAGGAGTGTCGTAAGGCAGTCACAGTGGCCGTCGTCAGTGACCTCCGTGAAGCCAATAAGAATCCACCCCAGACATTAAAGAGCAGACTTCAGAGAAATTCTGGGCCGAGATTTAGATCAGTGGTACCCTGGGTCAAGCCCAGACCATCCTATGGGGCCATAGCCAGAGACATGAGTAGCCCCCTTGGAGCAATTATAGGAAAATTGAAACCACAGTTTTGACTTGCGGTTAGATTATTCTGGCAGCACGCTGAAAAAGAAGAACTAATTTGTCACTGTGTCCCAGCCGATCGGAATTCAGATGCTCCCCACGTTTTCCTATACGTCCTCTTCATTTTTTCCTCCAGTAACTGCCTGGCAGCCGTTACACTGTCCACAATCATTTTGGCCAAGCTTGAGGTTTTTCAACATTGAGCTTGTGTTCCAGCGAACACATTTCGAATTTGAAGCTCGTGATAATATATAAAAGATTTGCATGGGGGCTTTGTAACAGTGAAACACAGAATTTCCTACCAAAAACGTTGCATCATCCTTGTTGGCAGTGATCTGCAGTCTTCAAGTCCTCAGAATTAAGATATGAATAAAAAAAAAAGGCTGAATAGTTTAGATAAAAATTATTAAAAATGATAGAGTGATAAAGTAGTTACTGTTATTCTAAAACGATATATTATAAATTATATAACTGTAGAATTAATCATTGTTTTGATTGTTTGCAGGCTGAGTCAAGCACGTCTTCGTCCGTGGCGAGTGGTGGTCAAGTGCTGGGGACTGACAGTAAAACCGACCAACAGGAGGAGAGCTCCACGTCTGAGGCACAGGACAGTGAAACTACTCCCCAGGCTGAACCGGTGAGTCCAGATACATGTACATAATATACAAAACTAGAGTCAACGCCAAATCCAGGTGTCATTCATTCATTCATATGTTTTATTTTTTATCCATCCGCCAACAACCATAGTCAAATTTAAAAAGAAAGCATGTTCCAATAAGAAAATAAGGGGGCGCTAATACTTATGGATGATCATTCTCACAAAACCACCTTAAAACATGTCTGTGAATATTTAAGTGTCGTGTGCATCACACAGAAGGAATACAGTCGTATCATTTAGTAGATTAACTCACCACAGTCGCCTCTGGCTTGCTCATGGGGGCCTAGACCCGGTTTGCCTTTCCTACATCTGTACATTAACAAATAAACATTGATTGATTGATTGATTGATTGATGTATCGGAGTATCTCTAGGGCTGAGCCATATGGGCGAAATATCTGATTGTGATTTTTCTGCAAATTGTGATCAATTTTTATAAATTAGTAGTCAGACGGTTTTAGCGTGTAAAGATTAATGTGTGTACCGTATTTTTGGCATTAGGCTTTAACACAGCCAGTTAACTTGCCTGACAGAGTGCCTGTTAATTAGGGTTGTGTTTATTTGCACAGCACGTGGACTATTTTGAGGGGTATAAAGCATCTCTTTACTACTGATATTTTTTTGTCAGCTTCTAATGAAAGAACCAAAAGGATAATATGTAGTAATAAGTTTAAATTACATATATATAGCAACGAAATGTGTGATTTTTATTATTCCTTGTGCCAATTTAAAAGCATTTCTCGTTTTCACTACCTTTAAAATGTTTGGAAAGCTAAATTTAGATGTTGTTACAGACCTCTTTAACTTTTCTTTTTATTCTATTTAAGTGGAAACAGAAACTTTTCACTCAAAATCGTCAGCAGTTTTGCCTTAGTGTTAACTTTTAACACATATAGCATCCTCACAAGAAAAAACCTCAGTCCAAATTCTTTAACACACACACACACACACAGTTCCTCCTGGCTGCATTCTCCTGTGAACAGCTTTGTGTTGCAGCCCCCCCGTAGCGCTTCAGCACTTGTGCCATCTCTGGATTACTCATTTCCTCTTCAACGCAGTGGAAGATATCCACTTTACTGCCCCCAGATCACTCTCTCCTGGGCCCTCCTCCTTCCTCACCGGCATTAATACACACCCATTAAATTAAAGAGCTGATTCTGAGCGGGAGTGTAGAGCCTATGCGCACAGCGGGTGGTCTGGCTTCTCTAGGGAGGATGAGGGAGAGAGAGCGAGAGAGAGAGAGAGAGAGAGAGAGAGAGAAAGCGATGAGGCAGTCCTTACGCTAACGTTGGCAGTTATCTTCCTTAGTGCTTTATGTAAGGGACAGCCTGGCTGTCCAGTCATACCCTGCCCTCTGCACTCACGTGGCTGTTAAACCCAGCACACAGCAGGCAGACAGAGTGAGAGAGCAGGGTTGTTTAGAAGTGTCCCATGCAGGTCATCATAGTAGACAGTCAGGGTGAGAAGGGTGAGAAAACATTCCTCATGGATGGATTCCACTGATGTCGAAATTTATAATCACCTGCAATTGAAACTTATCTCCTGGCGTGTAACACACCCACAAGCACCAGTAACAGCTGTGATTTGATTTGGCATGGACTGGACGAAGTTTCTGGATGTAGGCCACATCAGTGTTCAGACACTCTTGCATCAGATATTTGGTGGATGCCTTCGCTGGCACAGTTCTGTGGAGAATTTCCTGTAGACTGGATTTTTTTCTGTGACAGTACACATCAGTACCCCTGCAGATTCAACTACTTCCTTCACACTACGGTCTTTGGCACGCCCAAATGCAGTCCCTCCTTTTATCCAATCATTAACATCTGCCCGAACCTGAGGTTACTACCACCTTAAACGCACAAGATGACTCATTTTTCGCTCGGTGCAATGAATGACTTTAGAACTTTAACTATAGAAATCCTTGACAAAAGCAAACCCCAAAAGAAGAGAAACTCTACAGGTCAGTAAAGTGTGATGTGCCCTTTCCAACAAGGCCATGAACCTCAGCTACGGGCCCTAGAATATTGTAAATTGGTACGTGACTAATTAGGACATCATTCCCGAGACAGCAGCACACCTAGTAAAGCAGAACGCAACTGACTAGAGATTTTTACGCTTTTGAAATATAAAATGATATTATTAATTAGTTTTCTTTATTTGAATATTGTCGCTATCCAAAGAAAAACAAAATGGCAAGGTGTCTCCAAAATGGCAACTTTACAAGAGAGCACAATTTATTGCCGAATTTAATTTTTTATGTAAGTCCCAAGTGAAAGATTTTCACACACAGCAGCTGCTGTGTTCAAATGGTGCACAAAAGTAAAAATCGACAGAAATGGAGATACATGTTTTTCTTTGGACGGTGACGATTATTTATTTTCCTCTTGTCATTTGTAAGATAACACAGGCCCAATAAACACAAGCAGGATCAACAGGAAAGAAACTTGGTGGGTAGGTTCGTTTGACATCATGAGACAAGCCAAGGATTCAAGTTTGACCGCACATGTGACGTAAGCAAAGACGGACCTTGTCGCTGCAACTGACTGACTGTATAAGGCCGTCCTGTTGCGCTTGCTTTGCGTTCTGACTGCTGTTGTGTTAGTTGCATCTTTTGCAAGCGCAGTGTGCCTCGGAGAAGAGAGCAGTTTGAGCATTCTAGGACTCTGGGAAAGCTGGGATGGTCTCATTGATGTATTGCACACCATACAGATACAGATACAACCATAGTAAGCTGTGGGCAGCAGTGGACTGAAGAAGGCACGCACCAGTGACATGATGAATCTGGGATACCTACATTAACCACGGAGAGGTATAACCTAAGGAATGTCCGACATGCGCTGAGTGACCCGACAGCCATCATTAATGCCCTTTATAAGACATCCTGTTAGTGCCAGGGCCATTGACAGACAGCTGCATGGGGCTGGACTTTGTGCATGCGAGTCATTACACGGGAACTGAAGGAACAATGTGAGAATATTCAAATTGCCTGTGATGGATTATCACAAACCCCATGCCGAGACGTCTGGCATGTTTTGTTAGCACACCTGGTGGCCCAATGCCATACTGAGCGACTCTACTTCTGTATGTGGAGCTCAATAAATATTCCCCACATCAGTCTACATTTATCATCATTAATTGTTCCTGGTAACCCTTATCTTCCTTCCCAACAGTTCTGCAACCCCACACCTCCTTCTGTGTGCAGCTCTTCTTTTGATGAGTTTATTAGAATCACATTTTATTCCTCTGTCTGCAGAAGTTTGAGATTTCAAACTTTTGAACAGCGATCCCAAATTTTAGCGTATATCACCTCTGAGCTATTGATTTCAGTCACACAAGAGCTAGCGACACCATGGCTAGGTAACACCTAAGACCCTCTTAACCCAAAACCCTGAGGCACCAACCTGTTCAAAAAAGCAATAAGGAAAGAGCTCAGAAAATCCCAGTCCATGAGTTGAGGGACTAACCAGACTGACGCTGGCCTTTCTGGATTCTATTATAAGCATGGCAGCGAAGCTGGGCCTGGGCTCCCTACCGAGTAGCTACTAATAAATTGAACAAAGCTGTGTTATGCTTTTGGAAACGCAGCTTATTGAGGCCTTAAGTGTAAATCGCTGTAAAAGCAATTAGCGTCCGACGCTGTCATGCTTTTTAAGGCATGCTGTATGATTTCGAGAGCTTAAATGTTGCCTCCCGCCTAAACGCCTTTGAGATTGAACCAGTCGGCCTAGTGCGGCGAAGGAGAGGGTGGGGCAGAGGGGGGTTTCGGGTTAAATGAAGCTGAGATCCCGTCTAAGCTCCTCTCTCAGCCCTGAGTGAACTCTCTATGAAGAGATGAGCGGGAGAGAGAGAGAGGACGGGGAAGCCAGAAAGAGACTTGCCATCTGCTGCCACAGACTTTTCTCTGAAAGAGGAGAATGAAGGAGCTCAGGAAATGGCTGCTTTACTTACTGCTGCCTGCTGTTTACTAAACGAGAGCAAACGGAAATGTGTACTCGTCTTTCTTGCCTGACGGTGGTGTTTGCTGTGAAAATGGATTTTTTGGGAATATCTTGGAAGCTACAGTATTATGGACTAAAGTCCACCCTCTGAGTCTAAGTGGCTACCGAGTGCAAGTATTTTTTTGGTTTCAGTGTCAGAAGAACGTTAGTAGGAATCGTCTTTAGCTAGAAATGACAAACAAACCAATAAATAAATAAATAAATAATTAAATCCTCCACACATGCATACATAAAGAACGCCTTCAAAAAATTAAAGTCTACAAATAAAAATAAATAAATAAATAAATAAATAAATAAAGCCTTTAAATAAATAAACAAAAAAGGAAATCCTCCAATATTAAGTAAGCATAACTAATACATGATTAATTAATAAATCATTATTGCCTGCACTTATTGCACTCTTTCATTTCTCCAGTCCTAAAACAACCAGTTACAGCTATGTCCTCCCCAAATCAGTTACTGACATTCTGTCCACAGACATGGAAAATTTAGGGGAAATAAGTGTAAACACAGAAACTTCAAAAATTGTTTAATATTAGAGAGAAAATAGGACGCACGAGAAACCATGCCTGGTAGACCAGGAAAACTGCCACAGTGCACTTAAAGGGATAGCTCTTCAGAGGTTCTTTAGTAATGGGGGTGATTCTGTTTAGAGGTCTACAGTGTATGGAACTATTTCATGCCTAAATGGTTCTTTGTGTGGTGAAAAGATTATTCATGTTGGTGGAAATTGTGTTGTATATATTTCTAAACTGAGCCTTTTCAAAGTGACTTCGCTGCCCTGTCTGCATGGCTGCCTACACAAAAAGCCATTGCTGTATAGGACCTATAATGGCAGGCTTGCAACAATGAAAGAACCTTTTTGGTTCTATTACTATAAGGTTCTGTTACTGTTTGTGGTACTGCTGTACCTAGCACCTGCTGCTTTGGTGCTGGATCATTTCCTTTACTAAAGGTTCTGTTACTGTTAGTGGTACTGCTGTACCTAGTACCTGCTACTATTAGTGCTGGAACATTTCCTTTACTAAAGGTTCCATTACTGTTAATGGTACTGCTGTACCTAGCACCTGTTGCTTTGGTACTGAGGCATTTCCTTTACTAAATGTTTTATTACTGTTAGTGGTACTGCTGTACTTAGTACCTGTTGCTATTAGTGCTGGAACCATTGCCTATAATGAAGAACCCTTGAAGAACCATCTTTATCAGGTGTGCATTCAAAGCTTTAAATATTGTTGTTGTTGTTGTTGTTGTTGTTGTTGTTGTTATTATTATTATTATTATTATTATTATTATTATTATTATTATTATTATTATTATTATTATTATTATTATTTTATTTTATTTTATTTATTTATTTATTTTTTTGAGAGAGAGAGAGAGGAGAAAATCAAACTCGTGCTCCCCATGAATCCCCATGAAGGATGCGTAGCTGTAAAGGAGCTATACTGAGTAAAGAAATTAGACATAAAATACACTGGAACAACTACAAATAATGGAGATCCAAGATGTAGAGTAAAAGTTTATTAGCTAAAGAATCTAAATTTGTGTTTGGGATTATTGGGATAGTAAGGATAGGAGGCAGAAAGTGCATCCAACATTTAGGACTGAGCTTTGAAAGTTTCCTGCAGATTTATTTGAAAAGCTGAGAAGAATTACAGCTGTAGTAAATGCAAAGATGCACTAAATACTGACTTTTTTATTGGTTGAGGTTCAGTACACATTTCCTGCTCTTAGTTTTGTAAGTGTATAAGTTACTGTGTGTGTACCTGCATGTTTGTAACATTGACATTGGTTGTGGCATTAATTATGCAGGTACAAAATACAAAAGTCAGGTCAGCAGCGCCTGATGCTCAATATTCAGTGACCCAGATCAGTGTCTTGGGACATCCTTATATAGTTTGGTGCTATTTTCGCTTTTTGTTACAGCAGCTACTACAGTGCTGCATCTGGTTTTGGTTAGCTGAGTAACCACAACAAAAAATTTGATTATGAGTTGGCTAATTAAAATATATCATCACTGTCCAAAGAAAGACAAGCATCTCCAAAATGGCAACTTCACAGGAGAGGCCCAAAACCTCATTTAATTTTAATGTAAGTCAATGGAAGCAGATGTCTTTCCAAACAGTTTTTTATCATGAGATTCTCACTCAGTGGAAACCAATGATGTGTTGAAATGATGCGTAAAAGAAAAATTAAGCAAATATGGAGACAGACATCTTTCGTTGGACAGCGACAATATATGCTGAGTTATAGCTCTGGTTCTAAGAGATCTGACTCTATATTTAGTGTATATATATATTTACTGAGAATATTCAGCCTTCATGGGATGGATTATCATAGGACAGCATTAGGAACCTCTACAACTCCATACCAAGACATCTAGCATGTCGGCTAGCAAACATGGTAACCCAACGCCGTACTGGGAGACACGACTTCTGTATGTGTAGCTCAAGAAATATTACCCATGTCAGTCTAAATGTATCATCGTTTATTGTTCCTGGTAACATTTACCTTCCTTCTCAGTAGCACTGCAATCCCACATCTCCTTCTGGGTGCAGCTGTTTTTTTTTTTTTAATATTGAGTGTATGTAGACACCTGACCATTACACCTATATGAGCTTTGTTGGGCATTCCAGTTTGGTTCCTCCACTCCAAACTCCGCACAAAACCATGTCTTCATAGTCCTTGCTTTGTGCACAGAGGTACATTTGTTCTGAAACAGGAAAAGGGATAACTCTGCTGTTTGCACTATGTAAAAATCTGATTATGAGTTGGCTAATTAAAATATATCATCACTGTCCAAAGAAAGACAAGCATCTCCAAAATGGCAACTTCACAGGAGAGGCCCAAAACCTCATTTAATTTTAATGTAAGTCAATGGAAGCAGATGTCTTTCCAAACGGTTTTGGGCCATTTCTATTGGTCCATTTATCATGAGACTCTTACTCAGTGGAAACCAATGATGTGTTCAAATGATTCATAAAATAAAATGGAACAAAAGTGGAGACAGACGTCACTCTCAGAAGACACAACATTTGTCGAATACTCAAGACGTTTGCAATCATCAGATTTATCCACCCGGGAGGTTCGAAGAATACCTGACATCATAAAAGGTGCTTTGTTGTGTTGCATGTAATTACACATTTCCACCAGAGAGGTCTCCAAATCATCCAGTACGACATAGTGTAGCTGTAACACTATTAATATGACACATATGGTCATTCTGACAGGCATGTGGTGGAAGGAGCACAATAGCTTTTGTTGCACCAGGAAGATGAAATGACTCCCACACACAGGGAACTTGTACAGTGTAATAAAACAATTAGATGAATTAACTTTAGAATGATCTGCATGTTCTATGAAATATTTTTATTTCACCCAAAGCTTCTTCAACTGTTGACTGCAGTTACTTCATACACGGTTAACTGAGTTTCCAAACTGTGTTACTGGCTAGCTTGAGCTGACACTGACCTTCAGCTTGCTACAGATTAATAGATGTTTTAACCCTATTCAGAACCCTCCACTTAACAGGTGAATTATAACCGTGTTGTGCCCAAAGATTGACCCTGCATCTGTTCTGGCCAGAGTCAGACCACGCTCCCCATGTTAATGTGGCATTTCATATGCTGCATTATCTCCCGGCCAGGTTGAAGAGAATCATGGACAAATTTCCTCTGAACTTTGAAGAAAATGCAAATGGCCCAGCGCTCATGAATAAGAAAGTGTCTCTGTCCTCTTTAGAGTGCGACAGATATGCTTCCAGGAAGACAGCATACAGTGTTTTGGAATAGCGAGGGAGAACAGAACAGCCAAGATGGGGTGGCTCTAATGTGTTTGGTAATCGTGTTGGAAAGAAAGAACTCCGTTGTCTGTGTGTGAATATATGGATGTTGTGAACAAGTTGTTTGGTCACGGTGGCTCGGAAGTTGGGTTGTCATTTTGTAGTCGGCGTCATGCCCATATGAAGATCTCTCATACGCTATTTAGGCAAAAGTACACTCACAGTCATAAAGCACAAACCCAGACGGAATCAACCGACAGGCATGAAACTTGGTGGGTAGGTTTGACATTGTGAGACATGCAAATTTCCCCCTTGGCTGTGCATGTGACATTAGCAGGGATGAGCCTTGTCAGTGTACCTGACTGATCCAACAGCCACAATTGTGGACACTGAGCAGCAGTAATGCCCTTCATAAGTCACCCTATTAGTGCCTGCACCATTGGCAGACGCAAAACTACATGCACAGACCGTTACAACAACTGCCCTAAACACCACGCCAGCATCACCAAACTGCAATGGTGTTGTGCCAGACTGTCATGGGGTGACAGTCTGGCAGCGGGTCATCTTCAGTGATGAGTCCCGCTTTTGTCGTAGTGAAGACGACCAATAAACCCGTGTGTTGAGGCACTGTGGTCAGCACCGAGACGAGCAGTTCATTGTCAGGCGTCCAACGTTCAGAAGGCGTGTCTCCACCTTCACCCCTAACGCACCCCTATCTACATTTACATTTATGGCATGTAGCTGCCGCTCTTACCCAGAGCGACTTACAAGGTTAATCATATTATAGGTAGGCCAATGTAGTGTTAGGAGTCTTGCCCAAGGACTCTGGTGTAGCACAGCATAGTCACCCAGACCAGGATTCGAACCCCAGTCTCCACATGTGGTGGTGGTGGGTAGCGGTGTTATCCACTGAGCTACACCAACCAGCCTACAGCAACTGTGAATACTGAGAATATTCAGCCTTCATGGGATGGGATAGGACAGCATTAGGAACCTCTACAACTCCATACCGAGACATCTAGCATGTTGCGCTAGCAAACATGGTGACCCAACGTCATACTGGGAGACACGACTTCTGTATGTGTAGCTCAATAAATATTACCCATGTCAGTCTAAATGTATCATCGTTTATTGTTCTGGGTGCAGCTGTTTTGTTTTTTAATATTGAGTGTATGTAGACACCTGACCATCACACCTATATGAGCTTTGTTGGGCATTCCAGTTTGGTTTCTCCCCACAAAACCATGTCTTCATAGTCCTTGCTTTGTGCACAGAGGTACATTTTTTCTGAAGCAGGAAAAGGGATAACTCTGCTGTTTGCACTATGTATTCCGGAAGGGAGAGCTTTCCTGGCATCGCCCAATCCCAGAGCCATCCATCAGACTGCCAGACAGGGAAGTGTGATTAATGACTCCAGAGAACACGTTTTCACTGCTCCAGAGTCCAGTGGCGACATGTTATACACCACTCCAACCAACACTTGGCATTTGCATGGACTTGTGTGCAGCTGCTCTTTTCCACTCTCTCTCTCTCTCTCTCTCTCTGTCTCTCTCTGTCTCTCTCTGTCTCTCTCTCTCTCTCTGTCTCTCTCTCTCTCTCTCTCTCTCTCACTCTCACTCTCTCTCACTCTCACTCTCACTCTCACTCTCACTCTCACTCTCTCTCTCTTTCTCTCTCACTCTCTCTCTCTCACACTCTCTCTCTCTCTCTCTCTCTCTCTCTCTCTCTCTCACTTTTACTCTCTCTCGCACACTCTCTCTCTTACCCTCTCTCTCTCTCTCTCTCTCTTTCTCACTCTCACGCTTTCTCTATCTCTATCGCTCTCTCTCAGTCTCTCTCTCTTTTTCTCTCTCTCTCGCTCTCTCTGTCTCTCTCTCTAACTCTATCTCTCACTCGCTCTCTCTCTATCTCTCTCTCTCTGTCTCTCTCTCTATATCTCTCTCTCTATCTATCTCTCTCTCTCTCTCTTTTTCTCTCTCTCTCACACCCCCCCCCTCTCTCTCTCTTTCTTAGCTGTTTTTCTTGCTCTTTCTTTTCTTCTGTCCATCCTGTTCTCTCGAGTCTGAGGATGATATGCGTGTCTGATTTTGGATATGTGTCTGAATTAGAAGTTTGCTAATGCAATGGCAGTGAACGTGTCATTCACAGATAAATGGGGGGAGGTGATCTTCTGTCTACTATTGCAGTTATGACCGATAGCAAGTTGGCAGGGTAATTTGATTCTTGTGAATGCATTGACACATGAATAGACCCCCTTTGATACTGCAGAGTGAACGTGTCAGCAGTGGGGACATTTCTCATGGTTTCAGCTGAGGACAACACCACTACTGCTTACAGCAAATACTCAGCTGGATTCCAGAGACACGCAAACACATCACAGACCTTCACCACTAATCTAATTAGGTCATTGAAACTCATCACTCCAGGGACCCATGTAGATAAAAGAGTATGAGATGCCTAGCATTAACATCTCTGGAGTTTTTCACTGTTACCTTGTACTGTATGTCTCAGTGCTGTCACTTTGAATTCCGTCTTTTACTTGCCAGCTCTGAAGGAAGACATGTTTGCAATGTCAAGATTTTTTTTTTTATTAGAAAGTTTTGCTTCTCCAGTAACGTTTCTGAGAGACAGCAATTACGGTATGGAACTTGTACTGTATTGCTAACAGTGTTTACTCTCCTGCCTTTGCACGCGTATAAACTTGTGACATCCCATTCTTAATCCATAGGGTTTAATATGATTTCAGCCCACCCTTTGCAGCTCCTCTGGGAAGACTTTCCACAAAGTTTAGGAATGTGTTTATGGGAATTTCTGATCATTCTTCCAGAAGCGCATTTGTGAGTTCAGGCGCTGATGTTGGACGAGAAGGCCTGGCTTACCATCTCTTCTCTATCAGGTTGAGGCCAGTCCAGTTTTTCCACACCAAGCTCGCTCATCCATGTCTTTATGGACCTTGCTTTGTGCACTGGTGTGCAGTCATGTTGGAACAGGGAGGGGCCGTCCCCAAACTGTTCCAACAAAGTTGGGAGCATGAAGTTGTCCAGAATCTCTTTGTCTGCTAAAGCATTAAGACTTCCTTTCACTGGAGCTAAGGGACCAAGCCCAACTCCTGAAAAACAACCCCACACCATAATCCCCCCTCCACCAAACTTTACACTTGGCACAATGCAGTCAGACAAGTACCGTTCTCCTGGCAACCACCAAACTCAGACTCGTCCGTCAGATTGCAGGTGTGCATGATTGGTCACTCCAGAGAACACGTCTCCACTGCTCTAGAGTTCAGTGATGACACTTTACACCACTGCATTCAACGCTGTGTATTGCGTTCATTGATGCAAGGCTTGAATGCAGCTACTCAGCTCTTGTGCTAATCTGAAGGCCACGTGAAGTTTGGAGGTCTGTAGCGATTGACTCTGCAGAAAGTTGCCGACCTCTGCTCACTATATGACTCGGCATCTGCTTAACCCGCTCTATCATTTTACATGGCTAGCACTTTGTGGCTGAGTTGCTGTTGCTCCCTGTCGCCTACGGGTAGCTTCTTTACCAAAACTGGCAAAAGGGAAAACTCACTTAAGCTTCATGCAGTCAGTAGGAGAGGAGTATTGGGTTTAGTTCAACTGCAGGTTTACCGTGCTCATAGATTTAGACGGTTACACAAAACACAGGCCAACATAAACAACTTCACCTGCTCTGCAGTTACAGTGAGAGTGCAGTGACTGCTCCATCTTGTTTCGCAGTGGTCCACGTCCTTAGTGAAATTTTATCATGGTGTTAATGGTTTAGAGAGAGAGAGGCTTATAGAGGGCTGCTGTGGCATGGTATGTTTGTTGCTAGCTTAATCCGTAAGACAGTCATTGTGGGTCACCTTGGTGCAAGGTCAACCCCAAAGCTAACAACAACATTGTACACAGTCAAATCAGAATATTCAGACCACCTCCGTGTGGCTTGTGTCTCCATTTTATCAGTTCCACTTACCATACAGGAGCACTCTGTAGCTCTACAGTTACAGACTGTAGTCCATCTGTTTCCCTGTATACTGTATTACTCTGTTCTTCAATTGTCAGGACCCCCACAGGACCACCACAGAGCAGGTATGATGTGGGTGTTGGATCAGTCCCCAACACCCACATAATACCTGCTCTGTGGTGGAATCTGCTCTGTGGTGTTTTTTGAGGGTGGTTTAGAGAGAGAGAGAGGCTTATAGAGAGCTTATAGAGAGTGTACATACAAGGAAGTGGTTTTAATATTCTGATATGACCACATACAGGGGTTGGACAATGAGCCTGGTGGCCAATCTTCATTAATTGCACATTGCACCAGTAAGAGCAGAGTGTGAAGGTTCAGTTAGCAGGTAAGAGCACAGTTCTGCTCAAAATACTGCAATGCACACAACATTATGGGTGACATACCAGAGTTCAAAAGAGGACAAACTGTTGGTGCACGTCTTGCTGGCGCATCTGTGACCAAGACAGCAAGTCTTTGTGATGTATCAAGAGCCACGGTATCCAGGGTAATGTCAGCATACCACCAAGAAGGACGAACCTCCACCAGCATCACGTAGTGACCTGGCCACTATCCTGCAAGAGGAATGGCTTAAACTCCCTCTGACCACTGTGCAGGACGCAGTATATGTCATTCCCAAGACCAACTGACGCTGTATTGGGCGCAAAAGGAGGCCCTACACCATACTAATAAATGATTGTGGTCTAAAAACAGGTGTTTCAGTTTCATTGTCCAACCCCTGTATGTCTCAACACTTTTGTATGCTTTCATTTGTTTTCAGAAGGACGTCTGGACAAGTGGGTAGTTGCTTATATCCACTGTACAGGCAGCACGCAGAAAAACGCTCTCCTCTCTCATCTAAACTAGCACAGTACAGGCTTGCCCCGGTCTCATCCATTCTGCTTTTCACTTCCTTCCCTCCATTTAGATTTCATCCACTGTTGACCCTTTAAGGTCAGAGGTCCACAGTTGTGTTCTCAAAAGGGTCACTATGGCTGGAAATTTCATTCCAACCAAGCGAGAGAAGGCTAATGACCAATCAGCTGATCAAATGATTAAACGATTGGAATGAAAACCTGGAATGAAATGAAAATCTGCAGTCTTTGGATACGATTGGGCACCCGTGCCTTAAATCCTCAGAGCCTGTATATGGGGCCACATCTTTCCTTCCTCACACTCGTAGCTACACAGTGACGCTTTTAGCTGACGCTTTTATCCAGAGCGACTTACAAGGTTAGCCGTATTACAGGAAGGCCAATGTAGTGTTAGGAGTCTTGCCCAAGGACTCTTATTGGTGTAGTACAGCATAGTCTCCAATACCGGGATTTGAACCCCAGTCTCCCACATGTGGTGGTGACTCCCTGGTGTGTATTGGTGTTATCCGCTGAGCTACACCATTATATTGCAGTTTTTGCAACCAGCAGGATTAGCATAGCAGTTTTAGCAACCACCTTCGATTTCACAGCAGTGACCCGGTCAGGTTCAATTCTACTGGTCCATCTCCAGTGCATGTGTGTATGTCGTCACTCTCACTCCTCTCCTCTCCCCTCTTCCCCAGGCTGAGTCGGTCCCTGCGTCCTCCAGCGAAGCAGCCACAGTCCCTCCAGCCCCTGGCACGCGCCCCCTGAGCCCCCGGCAGCGCCGCGCCCAGAACCAGAACCGCAACCAGAATCAGAATCAGCTCCGCCGGCCCGCCTTCCCAGCATTCCCTGCTGCAGCAGCCCAGCCAGACGGCAGCCACACCGGCTCAGCGGTGCTTATCGTGCTGCTCACGCTCGCTCTCGCCGCGCTCGTCTTCCGCAGGATCTACCTGGCCCAAGAGTACAAGTTCGACTACGAGCTCTGACTTGCACCCACTTCCAAAATCCCTAACTGCCACCAACCTCCACCACCATTCAGCCCAGCACTCAGCCTGCCCCTCTCAACCCAGCCCTCTGCCAGCCTGAGACACACGCAGGGCACACACGGCTGGTAGAACTCGGAGGAACAAAGCCAAACTCAGTAGAGAAGACCTGGGTTCTGTAGTATTGACAGCTGTGCATTCCTGTAGAGAAGGCTGAAATATTTCCCAGTTCTGCTTTCTTTTTCTCCCTCTGTGGTGGCTTCGGTTTTTCAGCTACACTCTTAAAAGTAAAGTAGTGTTGTAAGAATCCCTTGTATTGATGCCATAAAAGAACCAAGTTTTATTTAAGCACCGTTTATGTAAATGAGATAGGAAAGTGTTTCTGAATTTCGTCAAGTGCTTGTTGATGGATCTCAGTCTGAAGAGAGAAATGGGCCTTGAGTTCAGACCAGTTTTCCACAACCCTGTTAGAGAACGTTCCCTCGCATTCACACCATTCTCCACACAGTTACAGGTTTTGTCCTGGAACCATTTAGGAACCTTTATTTTTAAGAGTGTAGAAACCTGTCCTTGTCTACTGGTTCCTGAAGAACGGTTATATTGAGCTCAGAACACAAGGGACTTCTGAGGCCTGGAAAGGCTTCTGATGCATGTGCTTTCGGTCTGAAAAAAATCAGTCTGTCTAACTAATAGGCTCTATTTAATGTTAATCAAAATAATTATTTGTATTCCAATGTCAGGAAATTAGATCCTGACAGTATCGCTACGTCAGGCTCTTAAACACTGAACTGTTGGCGCAAGCCGAACTCAGCTTGAGTGTTCCATCCCATCCACAGTTCAGACTTCATGAATCGGAAGGTAGAGCCTGTCAGTTCAGGTTTAGCGCTTTTAATTGTGTCTTTATTCAGTGACCACAAAATCAGTACAGCTCAGTTTATTCAATAACTTGTGCAATGTAAAGATATTGTATGATTTTTAAGTATGATATGAGGATGATTAAAAATGAGAACATCCATCATGTGGGTTCTGTCTTTGTTGATTGCTCTGTCCATTCACTTTGTTCTAGTGTGTTTTCCCACATTAGCACTATTCTACAATGCCTAGCCCAAAATGGGTCACGGTTTAGGCAGATAGTTGCACAAATAGCTGTACCCAGAGGGAATCGTTTGGAAGGTTTGAGACATGCCGATGATTCAAGTTTCAAGTTTGAATGTAGCAAGAGCGAGCCGTACCCCTATACCTGACTGATTACAGACATTCAGTGAGCAGTGATGCCTCCATGAGTCATCCTGTACGTCCTGTTCGTCCTTCGGCAGATGGCTGCACCACGCAGGACCACATGCACCCAGACCGTTACGACGACTGTCCTTAACACCACGTCATCATCACCAAAGACTGCAATGGTGTTGTGCCAGACTGTCATGGAGTGACTCAGAGTAGCAGCAGGTCATCTTCAGTGATGAGTCCCGCTTTTGTCCTGGTAGAAACGACCATCTTGGCACCCATCACCCGTCCAGAAAGCCTGGTGTCACTACACCTCCACCCCTACCGCACACTCTGGAGGAACTGTCTGAGAATATTCAAGATGCATGGGTGGGATTACCACCTGGACAAAGAGCTCCACTACAGGGGATTAGGATCTAGGTCGTAATCAAGTGGCAGCTCCAGGTAGTTCTCAAAGTGCCAACCTGTCCTCAAACACATTTTGTCCAGTTAGGTTTAATATACAATCCATGTAAACGGATAAACACAGCAATCCACACCATTTTACCATCAAAGCTTACTAACCACATACAGGAGCTACTCAGTTGGTTCCTTTATTACTCGTATTGACTTGTACGTCTCAGAGAAAGAAGACCCAGCCACAGTAACTTGCGTCAGTAAAACTGTATGACCTCATGTTCCCTTTTCCAGGCTATAGACTCAAGCTTGTGCAAGTTTAAAATGAAAAGTGTTCAGGAAAGATCCCTTGGAGGAAAGACATGAGTACAAAGAGAGAGGAGTGACAAGACAACAAAGAAAACTTCACTTGCTAAGCTATTCCTCATTTAATAGGTGTCTACTGAAGGTGTTTGCTAACCCAACACTCGCCTAAACCTCAGCGGATATTCTGATGTGATGTTTAAATGGAGGGGAAGGTTCCGGTTGGGCATCAGCCCTTGATAAATATGAAGAATTTAAAAGCTAATATGGTCATTAATTACTGAGAAGTTTCCATGAATTAGTTATTTTTAGCTATCCTTAGTTGAACCTCTGTGGGCAGGTATAATAACAGCCCTGGTTGCTTTTGAGAAATCCTGTTGCCTCCATCTTCCTACACCAAATTTGCTGTACTGTCAAGATTCAGAGGCCACTCTTCATTTACACTCATCACCTATAGGATAGCTGCACCCAGAAGGAAGTGTGGGGTTGCAGTGCTGTTGGGAAGGAGGATAAAGGTTACCAGGAACAATAGATGATTAGTTTAGACTGATATGGGTAATATGTATTGAGCTACACATACAGAAGTAGCGTCTCTCAGTATAGCGTCAAGCTAACAAAACTTGCCAGATGTCTCGGATCAGATATGTGGTGGTCCCTAATGGTGTCCTGTGATAATCCATCCCATGCAGCTTGGATATTCTAACACAGTTTCTGGAGATGGTACAGTAGAGGGTGGAGTGACACCAGGCTTTCTGGGTGTGTGACGCATGACAACAAACGGTTCATCATGGTGCTGACCACGGTGCCTCAACACACAGATTCATTTGTCAGCTCTACCAAGACTAAAGTTGGACTTGTTAGATCCATCATTTGTGCAATCACATGATCTGTCACATGATGCCAGTATAAATTCATCTGTTCTGAAACACCTGTGAGTCTGCTACAGCACAAAGCAAGTAACATGAAGACCCAGGATGCCATAAAATACTTCCCAAACTAAGTACCCTGAAATCCATTATACCTTCATTAAAAGGAGATAGCAGAGCTACAAACCCGAGAAGGGCACCCACCGTATCTCGCAGACTGGGCAAGGAGTATTAGTCAGAGATTTACCAATGACAACAAAGAAAACACTGAAGGAACAGTAAAGATCCACAGCAGAGATAGGAACATGTGTCCATAGGACTACTTCACAGTGCAGGGCTTTATGGTGACCAATAAAAAGCCATTTATTAAAGAAAAGAATAAGAAAACATGTTTGATTTGGAGTTTGGCAAACAGAATGCCGTAGAAGAAGGTTCTCTGATCAGATGAGGCTAAAATGTAACATGGCCATAATGGGAAATGTTATGCGTGCCACGACCTCAACCCTTCCTGTTTCCTTGAGAACACCATTCCCACATGGTGGTGGCAGCATCGTGCTTTTCATTGACAGGGACTCTAGTCAGAATTAAAGGAAAGGTAGATGGCAGTAAGTACAGGGTGATTCCTAAAGAGGACCTGCCAGATATGGCATGGAACAGAACTTCACCCTCCAGCAGGACAATGACCCTAAACGGCCTGATAATGCTACACTGGAGGGGTTTAAAGGGAAATATTTAAATGCCTTGGAATGGCCTAGTCAACGCCCAGACCTCAGTATACCTGTGTACTGATTGTATACCAGCACAACCAATCTAACTTGAAGGAGATGGAGCAGTGTACCCTGAAGAACAGGCACAAATTCCAGCAGCTAGATGTGATAGGATAATGGAGACAAACTCCAAAAACTGAAGGGGGCAAAGGACTACTAGCCAATCCCATAACAGGAGGCAAAGGACTACTAGCCAATCCCATAACAGGAGGCAAAGGACTACTAACCAATCCCATAACAGGAGGCAAAGGACTACTAGCCAATCCCATAACAGGAGGCAAAGGACTACTAACCAATCCCATAACAGGAGGCAAAGGACTACTAGCCAATCCCATAACAGGAGGCAAAGGACTACTAGCCAATCCCACTGCAGAAGGCAAAGGACTGTCAGCCAATCCCAAGGCACCAGGGCGTGGTTTGCCAAAGTATTGGTTTGCAGCCCACTGACTTCCTCCCCTCAGCGCGGACTTGTAGGTGCGCATCGAGCCAATCAGCGCGCGCTTTCTCCGAGAACTGGGAGACGCGAACCGCGACGCGCCCAAAAACTTTATCAGTGCGTTTTCCGCCTGCTCCACTTCTCTCGTTAGGGCGATGCGGGTCGCCGCGCGCGTCCCTCCGTACGATGCCCAGAGCGCCTGACGGAACCGCTCCGCTCTTGCGTGGACTCCCGAGCCGAGCCCCATCATGCCTTACACCGCCAAGCTGCTGCTCCTGATCCTCTGCCTCGCTGCGCTCGCGGAGGGTGGCAAGCACAAGAGCAGGAAACGGAGGTGGTCGGCAAACCTGGAGGCGCACAAACATGGAACGTACGTACTGATTTGTTACTCCCGCTGTCTAGTAAGGCTGTACTGCTGGTCCGGTGGTCACTCTTTAGGGGCTTGAATGGAGCTCTGTTGGAGAATCGATGGCACGACAGACGCTGGCCATGCTGTAGGTGCTGACAGAAGCGCGGTCAGTGCCATACAGAGCGCTGTGTAGTGTTAATTGCGTTGTCCAGTAATCAAAAGGCGCTGTCCATGTCACGGAGAGTTGTCCATGGTGCTGAAACCGTGCCCGGCGTTATAGAGTGCTGGCCATGGTACTAGTAGCGCCCTACCTTTCACTAAAAGCGCAGCCTCTCCTTAATGAATGCAGGAAACGACCACCAAATTCGCCAAAGCGTCTTACATCGAGCCCACAGGCATAAATAGCATGCTTATTTTGGCACCGTGGCTTTGGCGCAGAGCTGATGGCGTGCGTAAAAGTCAGGCAGGCGCACGGTTCTGCACGCCAAGAACGGTCTTGTTGCATTCATCCAGGATGGACTTTTTGGGGAGGTACGCTACCTTTTGAGGTCAGTTTCCTCACGAGGTGCTGTGTCAACACCTTTCATCCTAACAGGTATGAAGTTCCTGTAGTGTAGTACATGCAACATGGCAGTGGCTGCTCATTGGTTGTGGTTGGTACGGTAGAATATTCCTTCTGAAGGAAAATCAATAACTGTCTGTTTATTAGATGATATGACGGTCTAGACCTCCGTGGTGTGTTGTCCTGGTCCTTCCTGACTTCTTATTGGCTTTTTGCTTGTTTGGGGTAAAACCTTTATTCTAATTCAGGCTGGAAAAGCCTGAGGGAGCCATGGCAATAGAAAGAAAATGAGCTGGGCTGGGAATAAACATGCATTTATGAGAGCATTGTTTCATGCCAGAGAGGAGCCGTGTGTCTTTGCTTATTCCCAGTGATGGCCCTCGGGGTGACACTTATGTGCAATATTATGCAGTAGCGTTCGGGGCAACCAGTGCAATGGCAGTGAGGGATGAAAGTCAGTTTTTTGATTATGCCCATCACCCCTTCAGAGGCTCCATGATGGTTTAGATGCACAAAGCGACCGGCTCTTTTAATAGCGTGTCATTTATAATTGAGCTTTGTTGATGAGCTAAACTGAGTGAGCTGTGTAGTAAAGTAGAAACTCTGTCTTGCAGCCCGCTGTCCAAAAAAGTGGTTGATGGAACGAAGACGCGCAAGGTGAAAACGGACCACCTGCTGCGGGTGGAAGATCATGATTTTACCATGAGGCCAGCTTTCGCAGGTAACGCAATGAGTTTCGTTTTTTTAGCTTATATATGGTCGCTGTCCAAAGAAAAACATGTATCTCCAATTTTGTTGATTTTTACTTTTATGCCTCGTTTGATCACATGAGCTGCTGTTTACACTGTGCAGAAATTTCATGAAGAATGGACCAACAGAAATGGCCCAAAACTGCTTGGAAAGACGTCTGGTTCCATTGATGTCCATTCAAATTAAATGAGGTTTTTGGCCTCTCCTGTAAAGTTGGCATTTTGGAGATACCTGTTTTTCTTTGGACACAGTCCAAGGAAAAGCTTGTATCTTCACTTTTTTGAAAAAGATTTGGACTTCCCTACATCACGTAAACACAGCAGCTGCCCTGTACATTGTGTGAAGATTTTAAGATATAGAAACGAAGTCCAAAATAGCTTGAAAGGTATCAGTCACATTAACCTCCATTGAAGATATAAACGCTTCTTGGCCCCTCTCCTGTGAACCATTACTATTTTGGAGATACTTCTCTTCCTTTGGACATCAATGACACATTTATCACTGCTGTGAGAAACAATCCTCCATTTTTTCAGTCCTCCAATGTTTCAGTTTTGGGCCTATTTGAAAGTACCTGGTGTCCTTTACATAATGAGTACCTTTAATGATGAAGAGACCAAAAGAACTGGTCTATAAAGTTGACCTACACTGATTAAAACTGAAGTATGTTTTTTCCACCACCTGTAAGTGAATTAATTTATGGGATATACTGTATATCGTCGCTGTCCAAAGAAAAACAGGTATCTCCAAAATGCCAACTTTCTAGGAGAGGCCAAAAACCTCATTTAATTTGAATGGAAGTCAATAGAACCAGACGTCTTTTCAAGCAGTTTGGGGTCATTTCTGTTGGTCCATCCATCATGAAATTCATATACAGTGTAAAAAGCAACTCATGTGATCAAATGAGGCATAAAAGTAAAAATCAACAAAAATGGAGATACGTGTTTTTGATTGGACAGCGACGTTATACACACATTCAGAAAAATGCCATATAAACAAAAAAAGAATCAGCTGAAAAATAGCTGCACCCAAACTGAATCGCCTGACAGGAATGAAACATGGTGGGTAGGTTTGGCACTGTCAGACGTGCGGATGATTCAAGTTTCATGCTGGGCTACACATGTAATGTAAGCAAGTATGGACCTCATCACTGTGTTGTCATACGTCACACATCCAGAGGGCCTGGTGTGTCTCCACCTCCGCCCCTACTGCAGGAGCTGTGTGAGAGTGTTCAAGCTGCAGGGGATGGATTATCACAGGACACCATTAGGAACCTCTACAGCTCCATGCCGAGACCTCTGGCGTGTTGGGTTAGCAAACATGGCGGTCCGAAGGCATACTGAGAGACAGACTTCTGTATGTGTAGCTGTAATATATATGGCCCATATCAGTCTAAACGTATCATCAGTTATTGATCCTGGTAACCTTTATCCTCCTTCCCAATCAGCACTGCATTCCCATACCTCCTTCTGGGTGCAGCTCTTCTTTTAACGATGAGTGTACAAAGTTATCAAAGTCAGTAACCCAAGTCAGTCAAGCTTAAATTATTAATTAATTAATAATTAATTAAAGACAGAGATAAAGCTCTGTTCTGTGGCATATACTGTATATACACACATATAGAAACGGCATATCAGAAAAGGCCTTGCATGTCCAAGAAGTCTGGTTACATTGACTTACATTAAATTAAAGTTTGTTTTTTCCTTTACCTGTACAAGTTACAATTTTAGAGTATGTCTATTCCATTGAATTTTATAGAATTTCATAGAATAGAATTTCATAGAATAGAATAGAATTTCATAGAATAGAATAGAATTTCATAGAATAGAATTTCATAGAATAGAATTTCATAGAATTTCATAGGATAGAATAGAATTTCATAGAATAGAATAGAATTTCATAGAATAGAATTTCATAGAATAGAATAGAATAGAATAGAATAGAATAGAATAGAATATTCTTTGTCCCCGAGGGGCAATTCATACAGCAGAGCTACATGCCTGTGTAAAGAAACAGGACCCCCTTTACCGAGCGTAAGTGCTGTGCCAGAGATCTTTCAGTTTGTGATTTTTTTATTCAAAACAGCCAGTAAGTACAGTTTATTCATTTCGGGAGATGTTTATAAAGAGATTAGAGATAAAATATTCACTTCAGGAGAGTGAGAGAGACTCGAGGAGTTTCCAAGACTGGAGGAAATGGGACTCTAAACAACCACCTGCAGGACACGACATGAAACTGTCACCATCAGATAAACAGCACTTACAGCTTTCACCTCTGAGAGAAAACAGAACATCAAGCTAAACCTTCCACTAGCTTTATATCTGATAACATCCTTCCAGATTCCAATCTGGATCCATTCTTCCACTGTGAAAAGTGGGTCTGAAAGGATGTGTAGCTGTCAGGAAGCTCTTACTGGGACAACTCAGAAGAACACTTACTAACTGATCTCAGAACAGTAGACTGTCCACCCAAAGCATCAGTATTACTCATGTGTTGGGGTCTCTTTGATCTAACTAGTCATTTCTTATGGGAGAACATAACCAAACTATGATGCACTGAAGCAATAATCCACGGATCAGTCATAGGCATGGGGGTCCAAGATTATTAAACCTGTAAACTTACCAATGTGGTTCAAACAGCAATACATATGTATTACATAAGCCCACCAGACATCAAATGAGTCGCCTGTGACTGAAACGTACCTGATAGTGTGTAACAGAGATGGGCACTCCAGTTAGCGACTCGAGTTCGAGTCCCACTTGAAGTGCATATAAATAGACTTCAGACTCGACCTGTAACTCGTCTATAATGACTCCCGACTCCACTCGGACTCGGTCCAAAATAACTCATGACCATCAAGATTCTTTCCGTTACCATCCAGGCACGGTGCGCGGAAGTTACAGGAAAATAATTCCTCCGTGTATGTGTACTTTACTTCGCTGATTTGGGACACGGCCCACGGACACGGACGAATCACAACATCCGACTTCAGCGCGTGCGTGATATCAGTGAGCGGCGCCAAGTGTAAACACAACGCTGTAGCATGGCTTCGGCGCGCGCGCCGTACGTGGTAGCCATTGGTTACAGGGAATTCAAAATCCTAGCATATAACAGAAGAGTGGCGACGTGCAGAGAGTGTGGGGAACAAATTACAGACACTGGATCGACCACATCAAACTTCATACGGCATCTGAACACACACCCGGATAGGTCTGTGCTAGCCGCTTAGCCGTTTAGCCATCAGTCCAGCTATATAACATACAGGGTTAACCCCTTAAGCTGGCAGGAAACAGGAAGTGTCTGAGGCAGAGCATGGTGCCGAAACAAAAAGTGATACTGCTTCTAGTTTGTTCTGTTTCAGAGTTGTAGAACATTTAAACAAAAAAAAAAAAGAAAGAAAGAAAGAAAAGAAGTGTTGGACTGTAAAAAAAAAAATACAGTTGTGTTTTTTTTTATCTACACTTTATGCTACAGTTACTATATGTACTTTGTGTACATA
This sequence comes from Prochilodus magdalenae, assembly GCA_024036415.1. Classification (NCBI taxonomy): domain Eukaryota; kingdom Metazoa; phylum Chordata; class Actinopteri; order Characiformes; family Prochilodontidae; genus Prochilodus; species Prochilodus magdalenae. The sequence goes on along the minus strand of JAMWET010003559.1, from coordinate 94,379 downwards.
TGACTTGTGACTTGACTTGGACTCTAACCTATAGACTGGTGACTTGACTTGGACTCTAACCTATAGACTGGTGACTTGTCTTGGACTCTAACCAATAGACTCGTGACTTGACATGGACTCTAACCTATAGACTGGTGACTTGACTTGGACTCTAACCTATAGACTGGTGACTTGACTTGGACTTGTATTTTGTGGCTTGTGGCCATCTCTGGTGTAAAACACCTCCACAAGCACCAATGACAGCTGTGATTGGATTTGGCATGTACTGGACGAGTTTCTGGATGTAGGCCACATCAGTGTTCAGACATCCTTGGATCAAAGAACTGGGCAGCAGGGCCAGATTTGGTGGATGACTCCCTGGCACAATTCTGAGCAGAATTCCCTGTAGACTGGGATTTTAGCCACTGCTGGTAGATTAATAAGACCATACACTTCCATACACCTGCAGATTCAGCTGCTTTCTCACACTATGGCATCCTTTAGCCAATCATTAACCTCTGCTTTGGAGCCATTTTCCACACATGGAACGAGACCTTCACTGCACTGTAGCATCTCTTCTGTGCCTGACGTTCCTACTACCCTAAACATGTAAGGCAGCAAATTTTTAGAGCTTATAATGGCATTCAGCTTCAGCCTGGACTTCAAATGAGCTACCATACAGAACAGCCAATCAGAACAGAGGTCATTTGCATATGTCAGTTTTAAATGTACAGCAGTCTGTTGAATTAGTTAAAGGGCCGTGTCTATATTAAGCTGATTGTACCACATCAACCTGCAAATAGACCTGCTGAAGGAAAGGAGGAATAATACCGGAGCTGAAGGATACGGGCCCTTTGAAATTAAACCTGGGGGTCAGTTTCAGCCTTCTGGCTGCTGGTGTTGGCTGGACCGTCCACTAGGGGTCAGGCAGCTGTGGTGGCGGCTTTTCTTGCCAAGGAGTCATTAGGTTATATCACAGATATAATGTCGTATCCTTTGATCAGATGAGACCAGCTGCTTTTCAAAAGGAATACCAGCTGCCGTGACATTATGAGCAGGTAACGCGTCTCCCAGACTCAGTACCGAGGCGGCTGTGGCATTGAGGGAGTGATACCTGCTCTTCCTGCGGTGAAGCCGGTCTGGAGATCTGACAGCATTAGTAAAGCTTTAATTCCCCTCTCAGTTATTACACCTGAACCTCGTTCCCCTGGGGCTCAAAGCACAGCGTACACACACAACGAGCTCTCGCTCCCTCAGTTCCTCTCTCTCTCTCTCTTTTCCTCTCTCTCTCTTTCCCTCTCTCTCTCTTTTTCTCTCTCTCTCTCTCTTTTTCTCTCTCCCTCTCTCTCTCTCTTTCTCTCTTTCTTTCTTTCTTTCTCTCTCTCCCTCTCTCTCTCTCTCTCTTTGTCTCTTAGTCTCACTCTCTCTCTCTTTTTCTCCCTCTCCCCTCAATCTCCCTTTCGTTATCTCTCAGTCTGTTCTGTCTGTCTTTCTCCCTCCCTGTTTTTGTCTCTCAGTCTGTCTCTCTCTCACGCTCTCTTTTTCTCTCTCCTTGTCTCTGTCTTTTTCATTCCCTCTTTCTCTGTGTGCCTCTCTCTCTCTCTCTCTCTCTTTCTTTCTTTCTTTCTTTCTTTCTCTTTCTCTTCTTCTCTCCTCTTTTTTCTCTTTCTCACTTCTCTCTAGTCACATCTGTCTCTTGCTCTCTTATTTCTCTCTCTCTCCTCTTCCTTAGAGAGAGAGAGATAAAAGGGAGAGTGAGAGAGGAAGAGAGGTAAATAGAAAAAGTATATATCCTGTTTTTCACTTCTCTCTATATACTCTTTCTTTTTTCTGCCCTCCTCTATCTCTCCTTACCTCTCATTCTCTCTTTGTCTCCCACTCCCTTTTTCATTCAGTCTTTCTCCTAGATTTCTTTTTCTCTGTCCCATTCTTTCTCTCCTTCCTTTTCTCTTATTTCTTTCTTACTCATTGTCTCTTTCACCTCCCTCTTTTTTGTATTTTCTATCTCCTGTCTTCTTTCATCTCACTGTTTCCCTCTCTCTGTTACACTCTCTTTCTCTCTTTCTCTCTCTCTCTCTCTCTCTTTTTGTATGGCGTGCACAGTCTCGGGTCCAGAAATAGCGATGCGCCGAGCCTTTGCCTGTCTCTTCTTATTCAAGCACAATGAAAAGGTTTCATGTTCGGAGCAGAGGGGCCTTTTGAACGTGTCTGCGATCATTTGGCTGGAGTTGTCCCAGTTGCACTGTTTTGCGGCTTCTTTAAAAGGTGCGGTGCAGTGAGCTCCTCTAATGAAAGCTCCTTACCAGGGCAGCTCCTAGCGTGCGGGAGGAGCCCCTATCACTGCGGAAGGCCCTGCACCAGCAGGGGGTCTTGGTACAGGGCGGAAAAGAGCAGAACTCAACCGCCAAATCCCATTGGAGGGAAGATGCTGCTCTCCCTGTACGCTCCCTAAAGCGCTTTATGGCGGGCCCTTATCTGAAAGAGCGAAGGGGAAGAAATGTTTTGTCAAATTTGGACTACAGTGCAGCATGTAGGACTGCGAGACGTGCTGTAAGACTCTGAGCGTTACGGTGTTAGACTCCAGAAGGCGTTTCAGTATAGCAGCGTAAGAAGTTCTTCTGAAGTGAAGGGTATTAACTGGGAGTTTGGATCCTTTTTGCTGCAGGAACAGCCTCCACTCATCTCGAAAGACTTTACAGTAGTTGTTGGAACATTGCTGTGCTGTGAGGATTTGATTGCATTCAGCATTAGTGTGGTCAGGTGTTGGATGATCAACTCCGGATCACTCCAGCTCATCCCAGGGATGTTGCATAGAGCCTCCAGATATCACTCCAGAGAATGCTCCTCCACTGCTCCACAGCCCAATGTTGTGAAACACCTGCTTCCTGACAGAGCATGACAAAACATGGGCATGGAACTTTGGGTTTTTGCCATTTGCTTGGGTTTGTTCTCTAATGAGAGAGAGATTTGGAGGTTTGGAGTTACAGGAGTGGGTGAACAGGCCCCTGAATGAAACCACTGATACTGAGAGGGATGTGTTGGGTTGGTAGAAAGATCACAGCAGATCTTTCCTCTTGCTTGGTAGGCTGACCTGAGCTATTAAATATACCACATGATGCCTTCATTCAGCATTTTACATCATTCTGGGGTCTCAGCATAGAAGGTATGTGGCTGTGGGTGGGGTATAAAAGGCCCAGATGCTGTTTTACACACCCATTTACCCCTATGATTTGGCTGTACAAACATACTGGCTGTTTTCCCTTTTTGGCGAACACATGAATAATTCAATGAGCTCTGCTCTGATTGGCTGGTTTACCGTGAGACACTACAGTGATCACACAGATGTAACATGTTGAAACTGAAACAGACCAGAAATTAAAATGAACCTCTATGCAAATACGTTCAAACCTCAAACTAGTAGTCAGCTATGCTAATGAATAATTACTTGGAGCTAATGCTAGTGGCTAACATTACCTATGCTAGCTACTCAGTTCCCATCTGGACATCAACACACAGTAGATTAAAGATGTCCCTCTCTATAAAACTCTCAGTTTAAGACGATCTGCTTCAAACGGCAAACACCAGCACAATTACACAGCATGGCTGCTACATACAGGCTGCGGTTGGGGTTGTGATGCTAATAAATTTGGAACTGCTCTTTTAAATGGTGCCACAGTTGCATTCTGGTGCCTGTAAAAGCATTCAAGGTGGAACTGAATATGCAGCTAAGCAGCTGGTGAACAGGGAGCCAGTTTCAGTCTTGTGAACATCAGTCATGCCCAATGAAAAGTGTAAACTTCGTCTTCACAGCCTGAAATATTAGACTTTCTTCACACAGTCAATCATTTTTTGGACTTGTTGTTGTAAGTGTTGGTGGTGTGAATATAAATAAGTCATGGCAGGTCAGGATTTTGGGATCAGTCGTTTGTATACTGGATTTGTATTTACAGAAGGGGTAGGAGTGTTTAAGGTTTGCAGGATGTCAGTTCAATGTGTCTCCTTATTCCATCACAACAATGTAAATACAGTCTTCCATTCTATGGCAGCTCTAAGCTTTGCTACAAGCAGCAGGAGTAGGGAAATGAATGTTACTGCATCACGGCTAACACCAACAGTTGACCAGAGGCTATGAATCCAGAGACTATATATTATCTGCACAGAGCTTTCATTCTTTGTTCAGCCTTGTATGTCTGTTCTTGGCTCCAAATGCAAGAGCAAAACCCAAACACTTTGAAGAGCATGCCGTCTTTAGCCCTCTGTTGTTATTAATGGGTTGCACTGATGGAAAACCTATACTAGCATGTTGTTCTCTGTCAGGTATGATCAATAATCTCATCAAACCAGCAAACATACAGGACTCCTATTGAATCAGAGATGCGTTTAACCCAGCATTACATGTTTTGTTGCCAAACTCAAGATCTTGTAACAATGCAAAATGTCCTTGGATATTACCTGTCTGTTAGTGAGTGTTAGATCATACGGGGTATGAAAAGCTAGCCGTATCTGTCAGGCTCAGTCCAAAAAGTCAAACCAATCAAAAACAGATGAGAAAAGGTGTCCATGTTTAGATCTAAGGAATGGAATCCAGTTCCAAGCCCCCTATGAGCAAAGCAAAGACAACAGCAGTATGGACAAAATCCCTAGCAGCAAGAAACCTGGCCCAAGGGAGGAACCCATCCTCCTCTGGTTGACACTGTTGGTCTAGGGCAAGTTGCAGTTATGGGGTTGTGTTGTTTCAATTTTATACCCATCCAGACTTTAAACGCCTCTAGCCAATGCTTAGCATAGTGACCTAAGGATATCAATGTTTTCACCGTACCACTACAGTGTATAGGTTCCAGTAATGTTCACGTATACAGTTAGTGGGTTCTGCCATTTGTAAAAATCATTTGATATAACTTTCTCAGAAACAGATGTTGCATTTTCTGCATTTCCGACAGGATCTGAATCCTGGGAAAGGGTTATCATCAGGGGTATATAGCTGTAGGTCAAAGGTTAAATACCTTTAGGCTATTATTGGTTAGGAAAGCTGACCATCTGGTGAAACAGCACTAGTTGCACCCCTTGTCTTAAGGTGGGTGAAACGAGCTATTAAACTGTGTCCCCAGATACAGTTTTCGAACAAGAGCTGAGACTCAACTGTGATCACCTTGAAATAACTCCAATCCTTGTCGCTTGGTTCTCCCTTCAGTGCAAGAAAGAAAGAATCAACTTCAGGTTATACAAACTCAGAATACCTTTAAGAAGACTCTAGTTAGAACGGGTATTATGTTGAAGAGAGGGATGAGTAAGTTATACTGATCTAATATGGACAAAAACAATCAGAAACAAAAGCAGTCGAGGGTACTGGAAATAAAGAACCCTGAGAACAAGGAACCGAGTAACAGAACAACCAACAAGAGACAAAGCACCAAGCAAGCACAAAGGCAAGAACCAGGAGTGTACATACACAAGGACTAACAAGCAACACCTGGGCAGGGGTGGTCCCACAAACTAGGAACAGGTGAGGGGCGTGGCAATAGGGCAGAGGCAGGAGGAGCACATGGGACAGAACAACAAGGGCACATGGAAGGGACAGTAGGGAAACTGAGAAAACCAGAAACACAGAGGGACAGGACTAGACAGGGTGTGAGGAGTATCTGGATCGGTTTGGATGTACATTATCTAAAAAGGTTCTAGCGGATGAGAACCGGGTGTATGCTTTACACCAATGCAGCCCATTAACAACCACAGAGGGCTAAAAACAGCATGTTCCCCAAAGTGTTAGTGGGACTGCCTCTCGCATCTGGAGCTAAAAACAGCCATACCAGGCTACCAGATGGATAAAAGCTCGGTGCAGATAACACGTTCTCTCTGTATTCATAGCCTACAGGTGGGGAAACGTCTCAATGAACCTTTCCATTATCAGCGTGCCCCGAATCTCCTGAACTGGTGCAAACAATGTGGCTTAATCCCATCCCACGAGGAGGGAGGAGTTATTGAGTCTAAATATATTTTCCATACGGTTTCTAAGAAGGCTCCCCCCCACTCCGAAGCTGCACCATGAGCAGCATGCTCTAATGCAACATGCATAACCTTAATCTGAACACAGATAACCAGTGCTGGATTAAGTGCGTCTGATCCATGAAGGAGAAGCACTCTCCTGCTATTAGGTGTAATGGATATTTTTTTTTAAGAGGGGAAAAAAGCAGCTAGTTTATTTATTTATTTACATTATTTATTTATTTTCCAACATGCGCAGCACAAGCAAGTCCTTTTCCTTTCGGCACATGGCGCAGTGTTTAAAATGCGGCAGGGAAGGCGAGCGAGCCACTGGGCGTTTTTTAAGCAGCTTTAGGCACCGCTGCCCACGAACGAACAGCAGTTTTGAACCCCCTGCTGGTGACAGTTGGTTCGGGTTGGATTATGTGGGATGTGGTCATGTCTCAGCTTTTGTTGTGTGCAGTTCTGGTCCAAATGAGTCTGCCTGGCATGCGAGATGCTTTAAATATGCCTTCTTGATAACAGTTAGTCGCCCACAAGTGGTTCGCTCTTTGATGGAACTCTGTCTGGGAATGAAAAACTTTCTGTTGACTGCAGTGTTTGTAGCTATCAACTTTGCATCCAGATACATATGCTCAGCTATAGTACTGCACAAAAGTCACAGACCTCTGCACATTCTGCCAGACCCATAGCGTAATCTTCCCACAGTGAAAGAATAAATACTCTAACTGCTCTAAATACTGTTAACCTGATGGAGTCTTGGTGTACCAGGTCTTGCACAGTTTCTTCTATATGTTATTAATGGGACCTATTATGCTTTTCCAGCTTTCCTCTTTCATTTAGTGTCTCACGGAGCTTTTTGTACATGTATCCAGTCTGCAAAGTTATAAAGCCCACAGTTCATGTGAGGAGGAGAAGCTTTCCTCTATAGAAACCACTTTTCCCGGCTGCCTCAAGTGTCATGTGGGAATTTCAGCCCTTTTTGTCTATTACAAGATGACATCATCGCGTAACACAATTCTTATTGCCTCCTCACCAGCAGTTTGGCACCTCCTCAAACAATGCACACAGAGCTAATACAGTAAAAACTGACCACTCAGAAACGTCCTGCCACAGCGAAGCTTGTCCTACCGGATTTTCAGGATCAGACTCTGCCTCAAACTGATGCTGTAGAACTCATGCCAAATGTATGAGTAGCCACAGGGGTGTGGGTGCAGAACTTGGAGCAGGATGCCATCTGGGAGTTGGCATATGCAAGTGGATGGCCGTATATCTAATCTCCTATAAAATTAGTAAGTGGTACACAATGGCCATACAACTAACTATATACAACCTCCATTTGGCCCACCTGCACCAAACAGATCAGGTCCACTTCTGGCACAGATACAGCAGAGTTGCCTACTCCTGGCTAATTCATGGTATAGTGTATGTGGCCCACATGTTATTACCAGGGAGCGGTCCGCCCAAGTGCTGTCAAATAATCTGGCAGATGGGCCACATAAAACTGTCCTACATACTACATACTATGTAGCTGTTCTGCGTAAATGTGACCTTAAATATGATAATATCTTAATTTACCTTCTAAGAGTAGATACGCAGAACTCTATTAAACATTAAAATACACACAAGATGATATCATTTTTCAATAATTTATTAAATAAAGTGCTTCAACATTAAATGTTATTGTTGGCAAACGTACCCTCTAGTTAACCTTAGGGTCGGGAGGTTCAACTAACTGGATGACGACCTGAAAAATGAAAAGCACTTGGCCTTTACCACACGCCTTTGTTAATGCATGTCATGTTTTAGTTGAATGATATTTCCAAGGACTTAATGATTTGCTCAACGGGCTGGGAGAGGTTCTAAAACCCTTTCTGACCGGTTTGGACTTAGACTAAAACATGTTCCCTATCGGTGGTGTATACTGTACCTGTTCAATCAATGGGGTGTAACATAACTGGTCCCTATAAGGACTCTGCCTTCACTAGAAACATCTGGGACTGTGTATAACACATTCACAACTGGAGTAAAAAAGCAAATATGGTACCAGCTAGAATATTCTCAAGGCTTTTATTCTGTGTTAAAAGGTTATACTTGGCAACCTTGGAGATGCTCCAATCTTACTTAACAGGGTTCTCTGTTGTGGACCTTTTTAAGATGCGGTTTGGTCTGTGGGGAAGAGAAGCGCTGTACGTTTGTAGGCTTTTAAGCTACAGCTGAATAAATCATACTAAAGCAGACTTTTGTTTTGCTTTGGTATGTGTCCTATTGAACCATAAAAGCGCAAATGTGTATGAGGTCTTGGAGGCGGCCTACAAAGCTGGATTTGTGGGTTATTGAGATAAACCGCTATTTAAGGCAGCCTTGCTTTGTTGTGCTCCGAAGGGGTTTGAAGCTGTAGCGTTGGAGTGTGGTTAGAGCTACTGTAGCGCATCTGCTGCTCATATTTCATGCTTTTGGAATATCATTGTTCATATAGGGCTGGGTGGTATAGCTCAGGACAAGGATCGACCTCTTTTGAGAATCCTGGTTACTGATATTACACTTATAATGTTGGTGTAGATTAAAGGGTTTGTTCCTATATGGCCACTTTGTTACTGTCAAGTCCTTAAAACTAGTGTATGTAAATGACCTCTCTTCTGATTGGCCACACCTACATTGAACTGAAAAAAAAAACTGCCTAGTCTTTGCTAGATGTCTACTACAACACACCTTATCACTTCAGTGTGAACGGGCAGATTGAACAGCTATTGTTGCTAGTCCACTGCTCTTAGCTCTACCCAGCTAGCATGCAGATATGGGCCATGTCTAGCAAAGGTATGGCACTGCTGCCCCACTGTTGGCACTGGCAATCTGCAGTTTACATCATGCAATAGGCCCACGTGTCCCAGAACAGATCTGGGCTGTATTATGCCTCCTTGAAACAAGCAGCTAGGGCTAAAACACTTAATGTAACCTCAGAGTGAACAGGCAAGGACCTTGTCACTGTCCAAAGAAAAATAAGTATCTACAACAAGGGAAGCTTTACAGGAGAGGCCAAAAGCATCAAAGTCAATGGAACCAGACATTTTACAAGGGATTTTGGGACATTTACTTTGGATATGTGAGGATGGACAGACAGACTGTGACGCGTGCTGAGCTAAAAGCAAAGCTAGGTTTATTAAACAGGCTCGTAGCACAACACAGCAGCAACAAGGTACAGGCGGACATAACCAAGAGGGCAAGGAGTGAGTCAGACAAAGGAAACGAGCAGAAGTCAGAAGCAGGCAAAACAATCAGACCAGCAACAGTATCCAAAGGGGAAACACAAAAGAGCAAACCAGAAAATCAAAAAGGAGTCAAACCAGGTAAGCAAACGAGAATAACAACAGAGAGCACTCGCTCGGTATGCACGATGAGGCAATACTTCGCAACGGGTCAGTGGGAGAGAGGAGTATTTGTACAAAAGGCTAATCAGCCACAGGTGAAATCAATATTCTGGAGGCTTAGACCTGAGAGACGGAACGGGATTGGGAGATGGTGGACATGTGACAGTGACCTCCTCGAGTGGTGGGTTATGGGAAACGGAGTCCGGGAGATTGGGGATGCGAGGAGAGCCAGCAGGCGTGACAGGATAGTGACCCTATGCAAAAGCATTCATTTTTGTAACATCACAAAAAGAAGGAATTGGGGACTTAATAATAAAATATGGACTCTATAGATGAAGGCAGTGATGGTGTGTTTAACAATGTGTACATGCTTATTTATTATCTATGGATCTGTCTGTCTTGTTACAGAAATTAACATATTTATTATGTCTAACTGTTTATTTTAACACAGTTGAGCATTTTTATTGTAAATTCAAAGTGAGGCAATGATTGAGATAAAACTGCAATCTGTTATATTTTGAAATATATATAGGTTTTAATAATAAACTTCAAATACTTTGACCACAATTTACAAGATTGTAATTAAAATATTACATATCATGTATCCTCAAATCATACTGTGTTGTGACAATGACAATTGGGTCCCTTCATTTGAAAAAAAAAAGCCTTTCTATCATATTCAGATTAATTTTTATTTATTCAGCTCTGCATCATTGTTCATACACTGAAGTGCAGTGCTATTTGGGAGGAAAGATAAAGGATACCAGGAACACTGATACATTTAGACTGATATGGGCAATATTTATTGAGCTGCACATACAGAAGTCTGTGTCTCAGTATGGCATCGGGCTGCCATGATTGCTAACTCAACTTGCCAGACGTCTCGTCATTGAGTTGTAGAGGTTCCCAATGGTGTCCTGTGATAATCCATCCCATGCAGCTTGAATATCTTCACACAGTTCCTGCAGATGGTGTGGTAGGGGTGGAGGTGGAGTGACACCAGGCCATATGGATGCTCATCTTGGTTCTGATTACGGTGCCTCCACACATGGATTTGTTGGTCGTCTCCACCAAGACAAAAGCGGGACTCGTCACTGAAGATGACCCGCTGCTATTCTGAGTCACTCCATGACAGTCTGGCACGACACCATTGCAGTCTTTGGTGACGTTGATGTGATGTCTAGGACAGTCATTGTAACGGTCTTCGTGCATGTAGTCCTGCGTTGTGCAGCCGTCTGCCATGGTGCTGCAGTAACAGGATGACTCATGGAGGGCATCCCTGCTTACTGAATGTGCGCACTCCTGGCAGTTGGGTCATGTAAAATCTACCCTCCAAATTTGACTCCTGTAAGTTGTTTTCTTCTGGGTGCAGATATATGTGTAATTATTGTTTTGACAACAAGAGTATATATATCATCAGACAATCTATTAATAATTGTTTATTCTTGGCAGCGTCTGTTTGGGTTTTAGCATCTTCTGGCAAAGCTGACAGCTTCTGTGAGTGTACACCGTTACAGTAGACAGTGCCTGTGTTGTTGTGAGTGTTCATCTATAGGTTTTTTCTGTGGAGCCCATCAGTCAGTTCAGTCAGTGAGTGCTGCGCAGGGAAGGCCGTTTCCCTCTCCATCTGTCCAGATTAGGCTGGCGAAGCTTGCTGATGACCCGTCTGGATTAAACGCGCGCAACAATCTCCTGACCTGCGACACCCGTTCGCAGCTGTTAACGAGGCGCTGGCCGGAAGGCCGCGGGAAATGCTGCTGCTTGTCCTCAGATCCACTGCCACCCTGTCCCCTCCCTCCCTCTCTTTTCCCTCCCTTTTCAAAGAAAAATGATGTAATCGCTGTGTCTAAGACAGGCTCTGTAGCATAGACGCGGGATGTGTCACGTTCCTGTACATGCTCCCATAATGTGCTTCCATCCAAGTGTTGCATGCCCGGGAAAAAATTCCTCTGTACAGTTAAAAACAATTTGATGCTGTTTGTTTTTGGGCTGGTTGGAATTTTAGATGTTATGGAATGGTTTTGGTGTTCCAGTTTTACCTGGGATGGTATTGTTTTAGTGTTCCAGTTTGACTGTGATGGAATGGTTTTGGTGTTCCAGTTTGACTGTAATGGAACTGTTTTGGTTTTTCGGTTTGACTGTGATGAAATGGTTTTGATGTTCCAGTTTGACTGTAATGGAACGGTTTTGGTTTTTCGGTTTGACTGTGATGAAATGGTTTTGGTGTTCCAGTTTGGCTGTAATGGAATGGTTTTGGTGTTCCAGTTTGGCTGTAATGGAATGGTTTTGGTTTTTCAGTTTGACTGTAATGGAATGGTTTTGATGTTCCAGTTTGACTGTAATGGAATAGTTTTGGTTTTTCGGTTTGACTCTAATGGAATGCCTCGGCTAACTCGGTGGAATGATGGTGGTGTCCTAGTTTGACTGTGATGGAATGGTTTTGGTGTTTCAAGTTTGGCTGTAATGGAATGGTTTTGGTTTTCCGGTTTGGCTGTAATGGAATGATTTTGGTTTTTCGGGTTGACTGTGATGGAATGGTTTTAGTGTTCCAGTTTGACTGTAATGGAATGGTTTTGGTTTTTCAGGTTGACTGTAGTGGAATGCCTCGGTTGACTCGGGTGGAATGATGGTGGTGTCCTAGTTTGACTGTAATGGAATGGTTTTGGTGTTCCAGTTTGACTTGGGATGGAACTGTTTTGGTTTTCCGGTTTGACTGTGATTAAATGGTTTTGATGTTCCAGTTTGACTGTAATGGAATGGTTTTGTTTTTTCAGTTTGACTGTAATGGAATGCCTCGGCTAACTCATGTGGAATGATGGTGGTGTCCTAGTTTGACTGTGATAAAATGGTTTTGGTGTTCCAGTTTGACCTGGGATGGAACTGTTTTGGTTTTTCGGGTTAACTGTGATTAAATGATTTTGATGTTCTAGTTTGACTGTAATGGAATGGTTTTGGTTTTTCGGTTTGACTGTAATGGAAAAGTGGGCTAACTTGGGATGGAATGATGGTTCTATTCCTAGTTTTGACTGTGATGGCGGAGTCAACTCTTTCATGACTTTTTGGGGTTTCAACTGTAATGGAATGGTTTTCACTTTTCCCGGTAGTGACTGTGATGGAAATGGTTGTAAAACTACCAGTTCGCAGTTTTCACTGTAATGGAATGGTTTTTGATTTTTTTCAGTTTGACTGTAATGGAATGCCAGAGGCTAAGACTTTGTGTGGAATGATGGTGGTATCCTAGTTTCAAAAGTGGCTAAACAATGTTTTTGGTTGGGAGCTAGAGTTTTCGAAAATGGGATGGTGCATCACTGTTTTTCCAATCCAGACTGGGACAAAATATTTTTCATGGTTTTTGGTGATGCAACATCATAATGTTGCACCAATGGAGTAATGTTGGATTGAATTCGGTTGGTCTTTCAGACTGTTTTCCTGATAGGAATGAATACTTGAGTGATCCAGACTTGTCAACCAATCAGAAGCTGTGTTCCTGGGGTCGATTATTCTATTGTATCCTGTACATTGTGGGATGCTTACCAGAGGCTAACTTTTGGATTTGGTTGACTCAAGCATTTGAGTGCTGGACTATCCAAACAAAGGTTGTGGTTACTGACTTGCTGACAAACCAGAGTACAGTGTTCACTGACTTACTGAGGCCGGAGAGCTGTGTTCCGACATGTTGAACAACCACAGGCTTGTTCACATGTTGACCAACCGACTATGTGTCCTGACTTGTTTTTTTTCCAGTAGACTGTGTTCCTGTTTCACTTTTCAGTGCGTGGAGAATAATGTTCCTGACTTGTTGACCAAGCAGAGGCTGTGTTCCTGACTTGCTGACCAACCGGAGGCTGTGTTCCTGACTTGTTGACCAACCAGAGGTTGCGTTCCTGACTTGTTGACCAAACAGAGGCTTTGTTCCTGACTTGTTGACCAACCGGAGGATGTGTTGGTGACTTGTCAACCAGCCAGAGGCTGTGTTCCTGACTTGCTGATCAGCCAGAGGCTGTGTTCCTGACTTGTTGACCAACCAGAGGCTGTGTTCCTGACTTGTTGACCAACCAGAGGCTGTGTTGGTGACTTGTCAACCAGCCAGAGGCTGTGTTCCTGACTTGTTGGGCTACCAGAGGCTGTGTTCCTGACTTGTTGACCAACCAGAGGCTGTGTTCCTGACATGTTGAACAATCGGAGACTGTGTTCCTGACTTGTTGACCAACCAGAGGCTGTTTTTCCGATTTGTTGATCAACCAGAGGCTGAGTTGCTGACTTGCCAACCAAACAAAGGTTGTGTTACTGACTTGCTGACAAACCAGAGACAGTGTTCCTGACTTACTGACCAACCAGAGGCTGTGTTCCTGACATGTTGACCAACCAGAGGCTGTGTTCCTGACATGTTGACCAACCGGAGACTGTGTTCCTGACTTGTTGACCAACCGGAGACTGTGTTCCTGTCTTGTTGACCAATCGGAGGCTGTGTTCCTGACTTGTTGACCAACCAGAGGCTGTGTTCCTGACTTGCTGACCAACCGGAGGCTGTGTTCCTGACTTGTTGACCAACCAGAGGTTGCGTTCCTGACTTGTTGACCAAACAGAGGCTTTGTTCCTGACTTGTTGACCAACCGGAGGATGTGTTGGTGACTTGTCAACCAGCCAGAGGCTGTGTTCCTGACTTGCTGATCAGCCAGAGGCTGTGTTCCTGACTTGTTGACCAACCAGAGGCTGTGTTCCTGACTTGTTGACCAACCAGAGGCTGTGTTGGTGACTTGTCAACCAGCCAGAGGCTGTGTTCCTGACTTGTTGGGCTACCAGAGGCTGTGTTCCTGACTTGTTGACCAACCAGAGGCTGTGTTCCTGACATGTTGAACAATCGGAGACTGTGTTCCTGACTTGTTGACCAACCAGAGGCTGTGTTCCTGACTTGTTGACCAACCGGAGACTGTGTTCCTGACTTGTTGACCAATCGGAGGCTGTGTTCCTGACTTGTTGACCAACCATAGGCTGTGTTCCTAATTTGCTGACCAGCCAGAGGCTGTGTTCCTGACTTGTTGACCAACCATAGGCTGTGTTCCTGACTTGTTGACCAACCAGAGGCTGTGTTCCTGACTTGTTGACCAACCAGAGGCTGTGTTCCTGATTTGTTGGGCTACCAGAGGCTGTGTTGGTGACATGTCAACCAGTCAGCGTCTGTTTTCCTGACTTAATTACAGATCAATGCCTGTGTTCCTGACTTGTTGGCCTACCAGAGCTGTGTTTTCACTAGTTGTTGAAACAGTATTACCCATTACCCTTCCCGGCCATAACTTTTCATTCTTTTATGTACAATGTCCTTTGATGTCACACACGTTGTTCATAGAGAAGAACCAATGAACCGTGCAAAAAAACATTTATGCATTGAAACAGTTCTTTAGGTGTTCATGGCATTGCATATACAAATATAAAACCAATGCCTTTGAAGAGACCTTGTTCCAAATAATAATATTAAAGAAATCATGCCATGCCTCGGGTGATTATTAGGATCATGAATATGAATGGCTCCTATTGTCTCGAGTTTTCCAAAAATGCTTCCTTGCCCCCATAGCGTGATTCTCCTGAACAACATAGCCTTGTAGAAATAAGAAGTGACAAATTCAGATGAGCTGAGACTGTTGGGCTTAGTCCTGATGTGACCTTCTCATCCATGGCTGACTCTTTCTTTTTTTTTCCCCTCCCCTCTCTCTCTCTCTTTCTACATTCTGATACCCTTACAAAGCAATTATGCTGTCTCTTGATTCCATGCGCCAGCTTAAGCTTGAGTCGAGAGGCGTAAAACCTTCTTTATGTGGGAGACAAAATATTTGACTGTAGTGACTCACATCAGTAGAGCTAGCAGACAAAACATACACAACCAGGCACTCTGGCAGACGTTTACATGGGTGCTTCTTGACGTTTGCCTGCAACTAGTTGCGTTGTGAAGATTCCATGGCAGGATGAGAGAGCTGCTGGAATCTCAGCATGACCTGAGGATGCTCTTCATCTCTCCCCTTTCCTCTCTGAACTTGTTACCCTTCATCTGAAACAGCAGATGGAATTCCTGTGTAATCACTGCAAAGGGAATTAAATCTTCTCTTAAATAACAAACCCAATCCACTGATCTAATCCAGAGTTCACACTCCAGGCACTGATCCAAGATCAGAGCCGGCACGCTTGGACGTTCCTATCAGCAGGTGGCAGGTGGTCCTACGACACTGATTGGGAATCAGTTTCGGCAGTGCGGTTTCTGACACTTAGCTATAAGAAATTTGGCAGCTGTACTGATCCCAGGGCAGTGTGAGAACGATCTAGGCAGGTGAGTTACTGCTGCGGGCTATGCACAGCTGCCTCACAAATACATGGTGGCGTGGAGAGCTGATATGTGGCATATGGTGCCAGTGTGGAACGCGTGGGCACACAGCTGGAACGGGGCAGGAGAGTTAATGTCATCGCTTCCAGGTAACAGAGAGACTAATGATAGGCTTTGCCACGCGTTGCATAATAGAGTCAGGAAGCTGGCACAATGGCATGACGGATCAGAGATGAGATCACTGGCCCGCGTGCTGGGAGAATGTCAGCGAGCGTAGGTGTGATTCATGTGTTTGAAACGGAGATATTTTAAAGCCGAACCGCTGATGGATAGGATTGGCTGTGACCCATGTCGACTGGGCGTATTTGGTATAAATGAGTCTCGAGTACAATAAAGGTGCTATGTGTGATGCTATAGAGAAACCACACTGGGATTCCCAATGTAGCTACCAAAGAGGAGTCGATCACGCTTTATATGAAGTGTCTGTTATTACTGTGTAGTTCCACACATTGACTGTACATGTAAACACAAAGTATCAACTGATGTTGTGTTCACTGTCACTAATGTAAATACATGTGTCTCAACTTTACTTTATATAGCTCAAAAACGCACCTAATAGCATGTAGTACCTCCACAAGCATGAATACCAGCTGTGATTTGAAATGACATGGACTGGTCGTTTCTGGATGTAGGCCACATCAGTGTTCAGAGAGTCTTGCATCAAAGAATGGCAGAGCTGGGCCAGATTTGGTAGATGCCTTCCCTGGCACAATTCCGATGAGAATTCCCTGTAGACTGGGATTTTAGCCACTGCTGGTAGACCTGTATGACCGTACGCTTTCGTACACCATCAGATTCAGCTACCTTCTTCACACTATGGTCTTTGGCACTGCCAAATTGTCAATCACTCCTTTTAGCCAATCGCTAAAATCTGCTTTGGAGCCATTTACCACATACGGAACAAGACAAGGTATTTATAGCCCATTCATCCTTGTGCAGAGCCATCTGCAGGATCCTGAAGTTACTACCGCCTTAAACATGCAAGCTGACTAATCTTTGGTCCAGTAAGCTCCCATTCACAGAGCCTAATGAGTAACAGTGTAGCAATATGCTTGTGTTGTCATGTTTAGATTAGGTTAGGTTATAAAGGCTAAAGTACATGCCGAAGGGAGAAACTCCCACAGAGACCACTTTCCCTGAAACATCTAGTTGGAATTTAAGCCCTTCTTGTCTGTTATGTATAAATGTATTTATTTAGCAACATGTATTTAGAGGCTTGTTGCCAAACTGTTCTAAACTAGCAGCTTTAATATCTGAAGTTTTTGAACATATTTGTACACATTTCAGTTTAAAGATAAGAAAAACCCTTCCAGTGATGTGGCTTGAAGGCATGTTGAACTGTTTTGCTTGGGATTTTAATGGCAGGCTGATCATCATTCATTTCATCACTATAATGGAAGCAATGCTGCAAAAAATGAGGGTTAAAAACGCAACCTTTGTGTCTATTTTGTGCTGAATAAGCATTGAGTCACTGTTTTCGTTATGACTTTGTTTGATGACTATAGTTAGAGCTCTGTTACAGCTAATTTAGTCGTACCTATTAGCCTATACATTAGTGGCTGGGCTATCAGTCAGGATTGGTTGACACCACAGAGACTTTTTTTTTTCCATTATAGAAAAAAATAAAGCAGTACTCAGAAGGAATCAACAGACAGGAATGAAACTTGGTGGGTAGGTTTGACATCATTAGACATGCAAATGAATCGAGTTTCACGCTCGGAGGTAAGCAAGGATGGGCCTTATTGCTGTATCTGACTGACTATAAAAGGGCGTCCTGTTGCACATGCTTTCCGTTCCGACAACATGCTGTTGTGTTGTTGGCATCCTTTGCAAGAGAAGTACACCATGAAGAAGAGTTTGATGGCAATTCAAAACATCAGTAGAGAGGTGGTTTGAGAGGATTCAGATTGTAGGGCTACGGGAGGGAGGATGGTCTTATTGATGAATTGTGCACCACACCAGTCGGGTGAATATTACCATAGTACACTGTTGGTGCCTGAGGATAGAAGAAGGCATGCACCAGCAACATCTGGGAGACTTATGTGAACGCTTCTTGTAAGCAGTGACGCCCTCCACGAGTCCTGTTAGTGCCAGCACAATTGGCAGACGACTACATAATGCAGGACCACATGCACTCAGACTGTTACAGCAACTGACCTTAACCCCACATCAGCATCACCAAAGACTGCAGTGGTGTCGTGCCACACTGTCATGGAGTGACTCGGAATGGCAGCAGGTCATCTGTAGTCATGCTTTTGTCTTGGTGGAGATGAACAATAAATCCTATTGTGGTCACACCGTGGTCAGCACCAAGTTGAAGTGTTTGTTGTTACACATGTGTCACTCCAACCTCCACCCCTACCACATCATCTGCAAGAAATGTATAAGAATGTTCAAGCTGCATGGGATGGATTATTACCGGACACCTGTAGGAACCTCTACAACTCCATGCTGAGACATCTGGCATGTTGTGTTGGTGCTGGTAACCTTTCTTCCTTCTGAAAAATTTGCAAAACCTTCTTTTAGGTGCGACTACTTTTTTGATCCTGAGTGTATTAAGCAATACTTGCATTTCTGAAATAGCTATTGTAATATCTGAAACTTTTGTACACATGTTTGTACACGCTTTAGTTTAAAGACTAATGAAATCCCTCTCAAATGATGTGTCTTGAAGGCAGGAGGAACTTTTGAAATCTGAGTTTTTTGGGGGCAGGCAGATCATCATCCAAATCTCATTACACTGGAGAGAATGGACTACTGAAATGAGAAAACAGAGAAGGACATCGAGCTAAAAACTGACATTAGCTGCCTGGATGTCTAGTACATGAATACTTCACCTCAGTTTAGCTTATTGCCTCTAGCTCTACCTTTGTGTCCATTTTTTGCTGAATTAGCACTGAGCCACTGTTTTCTTTATGACTTTGTTTGATGACTATAGTTAGAATTGCGTTACAGCTAATTTAGTTGTACTTATTAGCCTATAGATTAGTGGCTAGGCTATCAGTCAGCATTGGTTGACACCACCAGGATAGTTATATGTTACATTTGCATAATACATGCTGGGCATTGTAGTGAAAGATCATTAATTAATGCAAACATTGTGAATTCTGTCAGACAGATGCTTTAGGCTATAATGCCCAGTTAAGATTAATAATTGAATCCTGAGCCTGCAACTAAAGGCCTGATCAACAAGAGCTATAGTAATCATATTTACTTTGAGGGTTAATTTAGTGCCCTCAGGACCAGCGATGACAAATGAGGCAATACTAGTAAGAGTAAACTCAGACCAGCGAACTGTGCAAGAACACCAGAACCTCGCTGAAATCCTGGCATCTGTGGCCTGGTACTAACAAGACTGAAGAAAGAGTGGGGTACTCCTCTTCTTAATGTGACTGAATGAGTACTGTAAGGGGCTGACCCCCTACAGCTGGCTGGCCGAAAATCATGTAAATGTAATTAGCACCCTTGTTTATATTTCACATCTGATCAAAGAGGCCATATACTGAGTCTAACGAGAGCATGGCACTGGCCCTTACACAGAGCAAATGGGGTCTGTTTTGGTGGTCTAGCACAGAGAAAAACACAGTGTTAAAGTTTCAGGCCAGGTCTTTGATCTGGTCTGCTTTTAAGAACGCAAGAAGCTGAACTCGGAAGAGATATCCAAAATTGGGAGCAGCAGTCAGATACCGAGACTACCTCCAATTTGTATAGTATCAGGCATATTAAGAACGATGATAATGATATAGCCTTCAGGTCTTTTAGTGATTTCATACAATACTGTGCAGAATTGAGAGACCATCCTCCAGTTTTTCATTTTCAAAGTTACAACCAGTTTCCAAGACTGAACTTTGGAGGTGTAGAAAAGATATCCCTTCCTTAGAGTTCCTTAAAAAATGAAGGCAAGTTTCCTGAAGCTTTAACTAACATCAAAGTGTGAGCTAAATTCAAAACAACTACAATTTTATAAGCTCAGCGGAACAAAAATTTGTCACCTTGTGTGTTAAAGGGGGTAGTAACTTCAAGCTCCTGCAGATGGCACTGCATGAGGATGATGGGGCTGTAAATACCTCCGGGATGTGAGTGACAGGTTTCATAGATTGAGAAGAGGTGGTATAGTGCAGGGAATGTCTCGTTCCATGTAAGGAAAACGGCTCCAGAGCAGATGTTAATGATTGGCTGAAAGGAGTGATTGCATTTGGGCATGGCCAAAGACCATACTGTGAAGGAAGTAGCTGAATCTGCAGGTGTATGGAAGTGTACGGTCATACGGGTCTACCAGCAGTGGCTAAAATCCCAGTCTACAGAGAATTCTCCTCAGAATTGTGCCAGGGAAGGCATCCATCAAATCAGGCCCAACTGCACCATTAATTGTTGTAAGAGTGTGTGAACATTGATGTGGCCTACATCTAGAAACTTGTCCGGTACATGCCTAATCCAATCACATCTGTTCTTGATGCTTGTGGAGGTATTACACGCTATCAGGTACAGGTCAGGTGTCCAGTGAGCTTATTTAAAATGAATAATGTAAATTTAATATCAATTTTAATCAGAATTCAACTAAATAAAGGAATAGCCTCTATGTCGACATTGTACATGGACATTGCAGAGTAATCGTCAGTCCACAATTTTTGCCTCCAGGTCCAGCAGTTCCTGTGGGTGTGGATGTTCAGGTGGAGAGCTTGGACAGCATCTCAGAAGTGGACATGGTAAGATGAAAACATTCAAAATTGTTCATTTTACTTGTCATAAAATCTGTTTATTCAACATTTTAAGTAGTTCTTTGATGTATGTGACTTTGATCGGGGTGAAAAATGCCCAGATGTGATTTACACACCCAGTTACACCTTATAATTCAGCGCTAAAATGAAAAGGGCTGTCTTTCCTTTTTTGGTGAGCTCATGAATGATCTGATGAGCTCCGCTCTGATTGGCTGATTTACAGTGAGACACCACAATGATCACACAGAAGCAATGTATTGAATAGACCCAGTGTAAATAAGATTGTTCCTTATACTTTTATTAGCTATGCTAATGTTAGTTGCTTGGACCTGGCTAGTAGCTAACTTTACCTATACTAGCTACTCACTTACTATCTGGACATCAACGCATAGTAGATAAAAGTAGTTTCACACTAAAAAAAAATCTCAGTTTAAGATGATCTGCTTTAAACATGGATACAATCACACAGCATGGCTGCTACTTACAGGCTGCTGTTGGGGTTGTAGATGCTAATAAAGGTGGAGTTGTACTGTATGTTGCTAAAGGCTGAGTCAAACCACTTGATATTGTCCAGGGTTTGAGAAAGCGTCCAGAGTGCAGAGCAAACTAACAACTCTGAATTAAAGTCGTACAGGATCTTGTTAGCGATGTGGGATTAAGTTGGGCTTTCTATGCTGCTGAATTAAAGTTTTCCAGGATGAATCTGCACGTTACGAAGCTGGTAAATTGGAAGCCAATGTTGCAGATTGAGAGTTTGATTCCTTGGAAAGTCACCAACATGACCCCTACAGCCTGGATTGGTAGATTTCTCCATATAGTCTGCAATTGTCTGTTGTTTGTCTGTTGTTTTACAGTATATACATTAAGGAGGTATAAATATTGATAAGTCAGGAATGTTAGGTTTAGGATTTTGTCCTCTGTTGTTATTGCCAGGTCTTTATTAATGACGTTCACTGTATGTCAGTTCTATGTACCGAACTCTCCGTATGTAAATATGACATAATGACATTGCGTTAATAGTTTTTTTCATTATACGGCGCCTGTAACACCTACCTACATAAATGTATCCAATATAAATCCAATTTTCACCACTGCACAACTTCCAGGGAATTCTCTTCAGTCTGATTTTCAGACCCCACCTGTACATATGGTTATGCCCTTTATAAGGAGAGATGGTATAAGGAAAGATTGGTGCAGTTTTTGCTCATGGTGTAAAGTCAATAGGAGATGATGTGTGCAGCTCTTGTTTGGTTTTCCCTGATTTATTTACCCATCATGTTCCCATACTGACATAATAGCACTTGGACAGAATAAAGATTGCATGTGCGGCTTTTACACTTGTACTCAAACACATTTCAAACCATGTCCAGATGTGTTTGAGCCATCATGTTAACAATATGTCTTCAGTTTGGCTATATTTGCAATTAGCCTGTTGACAACTGGAAGACTCATCTGAAGTGTCTAAGCGTAAACATAGTCTTCGAAGCTGTTTACACTTTGCATCAATGCCTGTCTTCTGCAGCTCACAGTGGTGTCAGGTTCGATACAGCTTCAAATTACAAGACTTTCGTTAAAGAAAAACTGTCAGTCCGATGGACAGAATAGAGCACTACATGGAGTAAATACAGTGTTTCAAAGAAAGAGGTACGACAGCTTGAAACAGCAGGCGTGCATGCTAGTTAGCATGTAGCAAGCTAATTTTACAGTTGTCAGTTGTTGAACCACTTACACCTTTAGCTTACACCAGCTAGCTAGTGTCTATGCTATATAAATTACAGATCAATTCAATAATCGATTCAAGCCGCTTTCATTCCAACACTGCGTTTAGTGTTTGTAGCGCTTCAGTTTGTTCCAGAACTTTGAAGGGCTTTCTACTGTGGCGTAGAGTGCCTACAGTATGTACCCCTTCTGCACTAAATCTGAGTGATTCAAGTTTCCTGTCATTTTGCTAATAGGTTTATATTACAGAGGCCCTCAAAACAAGATCAGGAGGGACATGTAGGCACATGCACTGGACTGACCTCTGGAGTCGTTCTAGTGAGTAGTCTGGCACCACTGTCGGACAGAAATGGTATCGAGCACAGGGCAAAGTACAGCTTCAAATTGGTGGCTAGTTTTGATTATACTATATTCCTGACATGTACAGTATATTTATAGAATATTTCCGTCCCCTTTATAATAAAGGCTTTGCTCTTTAAAGGCTGGCAGGTTCTAAGCAGTGTTTAAAAGCTAATAACAACACTAACCTAAAACTCTCAAGACCCAAATCAGACATAAACATCATTGCCTGTAGCAGTGGCTCCCAATACTGGCAAATCCTTAGCCGTCACCCTTTTTGATTAGTGCATTTTACTGTTGTTAAGGAATGTCTTGTCATTAAATGGCAAAGCAAATGGCCACCTTTGTAACCAGTTTTTATAGTTTTATTAAATCCACACAATGGATTAGGGTAGGGTTGCCACCTTTCAGGAATGAAATTAAAGGACGGGGGTGGGGGCGGTGTTGGCGTGGTCATGTGTTTGAAATCGTGTCCCGTTTTGGGATGGGGGGTGCGTAGAGTGATCATGTGTGACACGTGTTTGTCCGACATTTACGGTAATATGGAATTAAGCGCGCCCCGTATTGGAGCTGAGTCGGGCGGGGGGGGCGGGATTGTGATCATTCATGTGTGTGTGACAGAAGTGTATATCGAACATTTACGGAAATACGGAACAAATTTACAGACATTTATAGAATTACGGAACAACTCACGTCTCATATTGGTTTAATTCGGGACGCAATACTTAATTGCCAAATAAAGGACGATTCCTTGTTTTACGGGATGGGTGGCAACCCTAGATTAGGGCCAGTGCAATCCCCAACTGCTGCCTGCCTTTTGGTATCACTTGCAGTTTTGTCCTATGTTTTTTCTTAAGCCCCAGGAAATCTAAATCTGTTCTACTGGCTCACAAATTACATGTAACGTTTAGCTTATGGAAACCTTAACAACGTTTTATAAATATTTACTATATTTAACCATGTTTCCCTCCACTTCATGTAAACTGGGTGGTCCTAAACTCGGAAAACACTTCCATAAGTCTTTTCCGACCAACACAAGGCTGACATCTCTTGCTCCGCCCACTTAAAGCAGTTTCAGAGTGAGAGAAACTTAGTGAGCTAAAGCTAACCAGCATAACTAAAAGCTAGCAATCTTGACCACCCGACTGTAACCCATATGTGACCACTGATTGTCTGCATGTCTGTCAATCTATTCCTTTGTGCGTAGCTTCATCTAGCAGTTTGTTTATTCGTTCATTCCCCCATTCAGTGACTTTTTTGTTTAGCTAGCCTCACATAAAAGCTGGATAATGATGTTTAGGTCTGTATGAGCAGGCTAGGAGTGTTGGACCGAGATCTGTCAATCAAGCTGCTCCTTAGCCACACCCATACAGTTCATAGAGAGGTCTGATTAGTAGTTTTTAAGATGTGTTTTTATATTTTTTAATAATATCTTTTCATTCATGCTTGCTAAATGTTTAATACACCATCACGTTTCCTATTAGTTGTCATAAGTAGCCTAACTGCACTACTTCAAGCCTCTCGGTCACATTAATGCCATCACTTGGGAAGGTGGGGTAAACTTCTATACATTGTCAACTTTGAACACTTACAGTGCAAGAACATTTGATGGGTCATCTCCAAAAGCAGCATCTCCAGGAGCAGTCCAAAACGGAACTGGTTTACGGATTTCCTGAGCTGTGTCTGAGCTATTTGAAAGTTCCAGCTCCTGATTGAGGTGCTGAAACACTCCATGCTTCCCTAAATGTGCCAAAATGGAAAGTAGCCCTCCCAACATCATCATTTGCTCGATTTGTGAGGGGCATTGAATATCTTGTCACCTAAAGACATTCTGCCATTTCTGTTCACAATTCAGTTTGTGTGTGTATGTTGCAACACAGTGCAACACTCACTGCTGTATTTTCTTTCTTTCCATTTATACTTGGTTTCTTTGGCTCGATCCGTCTCAGATACAGTGGCTGTTTCACCTGTAGATGGTCCAGCCGCAACATCCCTATTCAGAAGCATTTATGCTTGAAAGACGAGTTGAAAATTAAACACAGCAAGCACTTTTCCAGACTAATGAATAAGGTCGGCCTAAATATTGTAAAGTCATAGCGCTTTCAGGTTAATACTCTTTTTAAAATGGACAGAAGTTATATGACACATGACTCCAGTCCATGGCAGCCATGAGACGCATCTACACTCATCGTTAAAAGAATCATTACCCAGAAGGAAGTGTGGGATGGCAGTTCTATTGGGAAGGAAGATAAATGTTACCAGGATCAATAAATGATGATCAATTTAAACTGATATGGGTAATATTTATTGAGCTACGCATACAGAAGTAGTGTCTCTAAGTATGGTGTCGGGCCACCATATTTGCTAATGTCTCGACATGGAGTTGTAGAGGTTCCTAACGATGTCCTGTGATAATCCATCCCATGCGGCTTGAATATTCTCACACAGGTTCAGCAGATAGGGGTGGAGGTGGAGTGACACCAGGTCTTCTGGACATGTGACACAGGATAGCAAACCATTCACCTTGGCACTGACCATGGTTCCTCCACTGATTCATTGGTCGTCTCCACCAAGACAAAAGTGGGACTCATCACTGAAGATGACCCACTGACGTCCTTAGACACTCCATGACAGTCTGGCATGGCACCATTACAGTCCATGGCGACGCTGATATGGTTTTTACTGCAGTTGTCATAACGGTCTGTGTGCATGTAGTCCTGTACTGTCCAGCCATCTGCCAATGGTGCTGGCACTAACAGGAAGACTCATGAAGGGCATCACTGTTCACTGAATGTCTGTGGTCATGGCTGTTGGGTCAGCCAGGCACAGCGATAAGGCCCGTCCTTGTATACGTCACATGTGAAGCCTAGCATTGCATTTCTCACAATGTCAAACCTACCCACCAAGTTTCATTCCTGTTAGTTGTTTCCTTCTGGATGTAACTACTTGTGCAACTACTTCTTTTGATGATGAGTGTAACTACCTCACTAACACACATACACACATTTAAGCTAACAACAGTTCTTTACAGTGTTGAGTCCTGACCTATAAAGCCCTGCACGGACTAGCACCCACCTATCTGTCAGCCCTCCCACATCCTTATGTTCCATCCCGTAAGCTAAGGTCTTCTGGCTCATGCCTCCTAGCTGTTCCTAGGTTCAGGCTTTCCTATATGGGTGGCAGGTCGTTTAGTGTGGCCACACCTCTCATGGCATTGCGAGCCAGTAGGTTGCTACAATACAAAGTTCTATTATTGAAAATATCGTATATACCTCTTCGGTGGCCTAGAGAGAGTAGGCCTGTGTTGTGTTTGATCGAACCAAGACCAAAACATTCAGAACTGAGAGGATTTGTGCTTTATTGCCACAGACCTCAGAAGATTCTCCTGTTTGTGTTGTGATGTTGCACTTTGCTGGAATGGCATGCTCAGCCATGCACATCGTATCAAACTGAGGGCAAACATGCAGTCCGATGTGCACTGTAAACAATGTTATCTGCGGCCCACTGAGCTTCAGTGCTGACATTAAATGAAGCCAAGGCCCTTTGCTCTCTTTTAGGTCTGGATTTGTATAAGAGACTGGGAAAATAAGGCATAGACGAGGTCACTCGTGCTCAGCCACCCCTTTCACGCGAGCGCATGACCTCGCCAGGGCAGGTGAACTGATTTTTGCTGGCTTGACTGTTAAGCAAAGCTCGGTATGACTGGGGAACATTAGAGCCAGTGTTCTAATGCGGGGCCACGTGCTGGTAGCATGGTAATTAAATTAAAACGGCCTTCTGTTCTTGCCCATAAATTGGACTCAAAACTGTCATCATGATGTTGTGTAAGCGCCCATGTGGGAGGACAACCAAGGATTATGTTTAATTTGGATCACAGCTGTTTTTTTTTTTTTTTTTTTGGGAATAGCAACAATATTAAAGCAGACAGTATGAATGCATTCTGTCAGTTGCTGCTCCTGGAAGGTCCCTGGCAGTTTGTGTCCTTGCGTTATAGGCCTAGCCTAGCCTAACCTAGCTCAGCAGCTGCACACATTGGGAGATTCTCAGATCCGGAACATGGAAAGCACTGTGCTTATTGTATTGGTGCTACTGTTTACGAGTGGCCGTGGAGATTTGCTGTTATGTAACTTGGCAAGGAGGGAGCAGAGGAGAACCAGCTGCTGGGAGGGTTGGGGATTGAGGATGGCGTAGTGTGTGGGGTTTGCCTGGTGACAGAGTAAGAGCTTGGCCAATCAGAACGACTGCTGCTAAGGCCAGGGTCTATTCTGTGAGCAGATCACCATCATGTTAAACTCAAAGCCAGCTCACTATGGCAGTGTTTCATAGCCCTGGTCCAGGAGGCACCCGGACCTGCACATTTAAGTGCTTTCCCTGCTCACAACACTCCTGATTCAACTTATCAGCTCATTAACAGGCCCTTTCAGAGTCGGTGTGGGGGTGGTGGAGGATGTGATAGATAGATAGATAGATAGATAGATAGATAGATAGATAGATAGATAGATAGATAGATAGACAGACAGACAGACAGACAGACAAACAGACAGACAGACAGATAGATAGATAGATAGATAGATAGATAGATAGATAGATAGATAGATAGATAGATAGATAGATAGATAGATAGATAGATAGATAGATAGATAGATAGGTTGAAATAATGGCTCTTAGTCGTAAGTTTTGTATAGTAGTCTTTCCCCTATTGTTCTTCTCCTTCCACTCTCCCAGGGATCTAGACAATGCTTTCCTTGCCTTGTCTCTCAAACCCTTGGCACAGGCGATACGTCGCTCCTGCAATTATTTCCCTATTAGTATTCATAACACTCAGCATCATCTCTTTGTATGCAGATGATATTTTGCTTTATATCATTATTGTTCCCCAAAGCTCTTCCTCAATTATTGTCTATCTTGAGCGCATCTGGAATTGACTCTGGCTACAAACTTATTAGAAACAACTCCCTTACTTTCCCGGAGTGAATCCTGATGATATAGCCTTTCAGATGTCTTGGTATTGACATTTAACCATTACGTCATGCAACATTTTAATGATATTATAACAACCAAAAAATAATAAAAAATTAAACACAGTGAGTGTTTGAGTCGGTTGGAGCTTCAGACTCCAGCAGATGGTGCTGCACAAGGATGATGGGGCTGTATATACCAGTGGGGTGGGAGTGACCGGATCCATAGATTGAGAAGAGGTGGTACAGTGCAGTGAATGTCTGGTTCCATGTGTGGAAAATGGCGCCTAAGCAAGTGTTAATGACTGGCTAAAAGAGGCTTGTCAAAGACCATACTGTGAAGGAAGTAGCTGAATATGCAGGTGTATGGAAGTGTATGGTCATACGGGTGTCCCAGCAGTCCAGGCCCAGTCTACAGGGAATTCTCCTCGGAATTGGGCCAGGGAAGGTTTCTACCAAATCTGGCCCAACTGACCTTGACTGTACTCTGACTTTGATGTAAGAGTGTCTGAACATCGGTGGCCTACATCCAGATACTTGTCCAGTACATGGCAAATCTAATAGCAGCGGTTACGGGTGCTTGTGGAGATACTACACGCTGTTAGGTAAGACTAGTTTTTTGTCCAACACTCTCCAAACTCGTATATCTGTATGTAAGATGAACGTTCTCCCCAGAATTAACTTCATTATTTCAATATCCCTCTGCCTCCTAAAGCTATTTTTTAAGGATAAATTCAATTTTATTAAAAATAAGTTAAAATCCATATTTTTTATGGAAAGGCAAAAAACCTAGATCTAAGCCAAGTCTTTCTTTTCCTTATATCAAATTATATTGCTGTGGGTTTTTTTTTTTTTGTGGATCCCTGGCTATCCGGCTTAATCCTAATGCTCAAACACCTTGGTGTCCCATACAGGAAAGGATTAATTGCTCTCCCTAGATTTACATTTACGGCATTTAGCTGACGCTCTTATCCAGAGCAACCATATTACAGGGAGGCCAATGTAGTATTAGGAGTCTTGCCCAAGGACTCTTATTGGTGTAGCACAGCATAGTCACCCAGACCAGGATTCAAACCCCAATCTCCCACACGTGGTGGTGGTTCCCTGATGGATAGTGGTGTTATCCGCTGAGCTACACCAACCACAATACATTATTTATTCTAATATCTCTCTAAAACATTGCAAAATGATGTATGGCCCAATCATCAGCGATTTCCTTTTCTTTGACTAAATGCAGAAAAAATGACCAAGACTTCTGTTAGGTGGCACAAAGTCTCCCCTGTTTTCCAGAGCTACTAATTACTCGGTGCTAATAAGTCTTTTTCCCTTCCTCAATGACAGCATATTTAGAACGGTATTAATAAAGAGGCTGGACCCCATACATTCCAAGACCTGCAATCATTTGACAGTTTACCCGATTTCTCATTTTGTCTACGCTCCACATTGAAAGAATATAGTGCCCCCCGGGATTTTATATGTACATCATTACATAACCGGTTCTGTAATAATACAGGTACCGGGGTGTAATATCCATCATTTATATTACTCTGCTCCAAGCTACGTACATATTGCTTGGTATTCAGATTATTTTGGGAAAAGGATTTTAAGCTTTCTCATGGTCAAATTAATTGGTGTACAATTTGGAATAACATCATTGCATCTTTTAGCCATTCATTTTACCCATCGTCAAAAGAACAGTTGCACAAATAGCTACACCCAGAAGGAATCAACGGACAGGAATGAAACTTGGTGGGTAGGTTTGATATTGTGAGACATGCTAACGATTCAAGTTTCATGCTCGGCCACGCATGTGATGTAAGCAGGGATGGGCCTTATCGCTGTGCCCAACAGCTATTCAACATCAGTCATTCAATGTGTGTTTGTTGTGACCAGTGGTGGACAGTAAATGTAATTAGTTACTGTACTTAAGTAGTTTTCCCATTCTGGATGACTTTGTAACGCCACTACATTACAAACTCTAATTCCTGACTTTAACTCCATTACATTATGCTAAATCTGTAGTTCCTTTCGGCTTATGTGTGCATAAAAACGTAACATGTCTAAACGTAAGAAGCTCATTTATGGATTCTTAGCATCCATGAAAATGTCCATTTCTGGCCTGGACTATAGGAAGGCAGGTAAAGCAGGATGGGAAGGCAGGTAAAGCAGGATGGGGTTAGTAAACAGATAGAACATATCGTTCCTGACTTTGTGGGTAAAAAGACACAGTATAGAAATATGTAGACATGCACATGTGACTGGTGAGTGTCCCTTATCTGCATTAATACAAACACTGTTTCCTTTTACAGTACATCTGTTTGGCTGGTTTA
Source organism: Prochilodus magdalenae (assembly GCA_024036415.1). Taxonomy (NCBI): domain Eukaryota; kingdom Metazoa; phylum Chordata; class Actinopteri; order Characiformes; family Prochilodontidae; genus Prochilodus; species Prochilodus magdalenae. Next base: position 64,613 of record JAMWET010003559.1, on the reverse strand, counting down.
TGTTTATGATCAGAGACCTAGTAGTCTAGGCGGTACAGTACAGTAAAGGAAATTCGATTGGGTTCCTGTTTAAAGTAAAATGTAATTGTAAAATGTAATGTAAGTTACAAATAAATCTTAAACTGAAACTTTACTTGTTTGCAAAAAGTTTTTATAGTTCTAGCTAATGGAACCTGTTCTCCTTCAGTGTTCTGTGCTTATGATCCTTTGAATAGACATCAGTGTCAGATTAATGAATGAGCTTCTATTAAAGACTGGTGGACTGAGAGACACTAGATTCTCTTCACCTTCACTGAGCTGATTAATATCTTGTTCCAGAAATGATAATAGGACATTAGAGCCGTAATAAATCATACTTCTGTTACTCTCTGTACTGTCAATTACATTTGAAGGGAAATACTTTTAGTACTTTAGTACTTTTACTCCAGTTGAGGTCTAAAGGGAGGACATTTGCTTTTATTGGAGGAGTATTTTACATTGAGTATCTATTTTAACTCACCTACATGGTTTGTGTACTTTGTCCACCATTGGTTGTGGTCCAGACCTGGTGTCACTTCACCTCCACCCTTGCCGCACTCTCTGCAGGAACTGTGTGAGAATATTCAAGCCGCATGGGATGGATTATCACAGGACACCAATAGAAACCTCTACAACTCCATGCTGAGACGTCTTAGCAAACATGGAGGCCTGATGCCATACTGAGAGACACTACTTCTGTATGTGGAGCTCAATAATTATTCCCCATATCAGTCTAAATGTGTCATCATTTATTGTTCCTGGTAACCTTTATCCTCCTTACCAATAGCACTGCATCTGGGTGCAGCTATTCTTTTGATGACGTGTGTAATTCATTATAATAATTGTTGTTGTTTTTTTTAACCCTCGTAAGCGTTATTGCATGCACCTTATTTGCCCCAGTAACAAATATGGTACATTTTTGCATATGTGCTAGGAGTGTCCCGTGGTGTACAAATTTTGGTCTAAAGCCGCTTCAGCTCTGTCGCAGTCATTGTGGTTGGAGTCCACATGTCAGCCCGTTTTCTCTTCTGAATGACGATTCCTGCTGCAACCTGAACCGTGCAGATAAAAGAATTTGGATGGCTGAATCGACTTCCACCAAGAAATTACCAGCTTTGTGTTGGCAACCCCCTCATTCTTTGAGTTGGAGACAGTGGATTCTTCTCTGGGTGGACATTATTAACCTGGAACTTTCAACTGCTCGTATTCATGGTGGTATAGGGAGACACATTAAAGGCTTGGGGAAAATGCTGTTTGCTGAACTGCTTTGAAGTTCTGTACAGAGTTTATTCCTTTTCATTTATTGTTTTTATTGTTGTTTTGTTTGTGATGAACTTGCCACTGAGGGAAGATGCCTTGGAGTGTGGGATGGTGGATGTAGCCTCCAATGTTCTAGTTTGTTTCAATCATTCATAGTGAGCTGAATTTTCTTTTCTAATATGGAAAAAAATATCACAAAAAAAATACATCCAAAGAGCTCATACCTCTACCACCCACCTCCTTTAAAGCCAGTACCTTATAAAAGTGTTGCCTGATACCTTAGACATTGTCTTATGATAGTTGCTCAACAAATTTCAGGCCCAAGTTGTGTTTTTCATAGCCATGCATGGTGGAGGACTACATGAAGTGCATAAACTTCACTTATATAGTATATTACATTATATTACACACTCTTATCATCAAAAGAATAGTTGCAAATGCAAATAGTTGGACCCAGAAGGAATCAGCCGACAGAAATTAAACTCAGTGGGTAGGTTAGACATCATGAGACATGCGGCCACATGTGTGATGTAAGCAAGGACAGGCCTTATACTTGACAGACGACTGTGGACATTCAGCAGGCAGTGTTGTCCTCCTTGAGTCATCCTGTTAGTTCCAGCACCATTGGCAGACAGCTGCACGACACAAGACTACATGCATGCAGACGACTGTCCTTAACACCATGTCAATATCACCAAAGATTGCAACTGTGTCGTGCCAGACTGTCGTGGAGTGACTCAGAATGGCAGCGGGTCATCTTCAGTGAAGAGTTCCACTTTTGTCTCAGTGGAGACGGCCAGAATCTGTGTGTGGAGGCACAGTGGTCAGCACCAAGAAGAGCGGTTTGTTATCACACGTCCAGAAGGCCTGCTGTTACTCCACCTCCAGCCCTACCGCACCATCTGCAGGAACTGTGTGAGAATATTCAAGCTGCATGGGATGGATTATCACAGGACACACTATTAGGAACCTCTACAACTCCATGCCGAGACGTCTGGCACGAGACGTTAGTAAACATGGCGGCTTGACGCCATACTGAGAGACACTTCTTCCTTCTCCATAGCACTGAAATCTCACACGTCCTTCTGGGTGCTGCTATTCTTTTGGTGATGAGTGTAGGAAAACTCAGATGATGTCCCAGAAAGCAAATTTGATGCATCTGATACTTGGCTATGTTGTAGCCTCTGGTTTCCGTCACCACCATTGTAAAGAAATCAGCATGTTTCTCTACAATGAATCCTTCACGTTAAACCACTCTGCGTGACTTGCATATATTGTATTACTCAGAAGTTTAATCCACTTGGCCAGGATACCCCAGCAGGTCCAAAGGCCTAATGTTTAGGGCTATTACCTGGCCAGTTTGCTTTGTAGTCTTTGTGTTTGATGAATAATAAACACTGAAAATGCTTTGAATGGACATGATTAAAGCTCCCTGAGTAAACTGTATGAAAGCAGTTGTGTTGATGTAACATAGTTGACATAGAAATGACCCAAGAACTAATTCTTTTGAGCCTCATGATATAAAGACTTCATAAAAGGGCTTTATGTTCTTATTCAGATTCCTACTCTCATTCTAGTCTCTCCATCGAGGTGCCCTGTAGGCCAGGCTTTTCCAATGTGGGTGCAAAGACGGCTATTCTAGGGGTTGCAACAAATGCTTTGAAAGAAAGCTATCCAGTCTTCGGCGGCTGTCACTTAAGAGCGATATTCCAATTCTAATTCCAGCCATAGCGGAAATCATTGGGATATATACACATGCCCAGAAGATGAATTCTGCTATGACTCCTTCACTGTGCCATGTCATTTTAAAGGTTTATGTTTTTCTGTGTGCTATATCATAGAGGTGTGGTTATACTCATACACATCTTGGTGGGATTGCCTGTAGAGTATAAGGAATACTCTGATTTGGATTTGCTAGTCTGCATAGTGCATTTATTTCTCAGTCCCGTCAGCACTGGAGAGGGACTTGCTCAGGCTGATCAGTTTAGAAACTCCCTCTGAGAGACAGGGATTGTCCCTCCCTGGAAGGGGACATGCTTAAATTACAAATAGACAGGAAGGCATTATAAAAAACATTCCCAAGCACATTCAAGGTCATGCAATAGACTCTTGGTCACCACTGTACAGAACTGCTTGTTCTTCAGATCATTCAAAGTGTCCTTTTGAGAGCACGACAAGGTTTGTTCCTGGGGTCTCTTCAATGTCTTATGCAGGCAATAGTAGAATGAGTTCTGACAACGCTACAAAACACTGCCAAGGTATACCTATAAGGGGAGAATGAGATCCAGTAATATGGATTTGTCTTGATATTTTAGTTAGAGCATTGATATATTGCACTATATTAAGAAATCACAAAATTCCTTAAATTCCTTCCAGTCAGAAACAAGAGAGAGCCAATCCCAGTTTAGATCACACATAAGAACCTATTTGAAGTCATTGTTACTCATTCTCCACACCACTCACCAGTATAAGCCAGAGGAATCACATCATCTTGTAACACAGTCCTTATTGCCCGCCTACCAACAAGCTTGGTATGCCCTGTTTGGCTTTTGAAGGTTTATCAGGTCCTTCATCTTGTTCTACATACAGGGGTTGGACAATGAAACTGAAACACCTGTCATTTTAGTGTGGGAGGTCTCATGGCTAAATTGGACCAGCCTGGTGGCCAATCTTCATTAATTGCACATTGCACCAGTAAGAGCAGAATGTGAAGGTTCAATTAGCAGGTAAGAGCACAGTTCTGCTCAAAGTATTGCAATGTATCAGGACGACAATGCACCAATACATGCAGCAAGACTGGTGAAAGATTGGTTTGATGAACATGAAAGTGAAGTTGAACATCTCCCATGGCCTGCACAGTCACCAGATCTAAATATTATTGAGCCACTTTGGAAAGTTTTGGAGGAGCGAGTCAGGAAACGTTTTCCTCCACCAGCATCACGTAGTGACCTGGCCACTATCCTGCAAGAAGAAAGGCTTAAAATCCCTCTGACCACTGTGCAGGACGCAGTATATGTCATTCCCGAGACCAACTGACGCTGTATTGGCCGCAAAAGGAGGCCCTACACCATACTAATAAATGATTGTGGTCTAAAACCAGGTGTTTCAGTTTCATTGTCCAACCCCTGTTTGTCCAGCTTAAACGGATACAGCAGAACCGTGGCAGGATGCCGTTATGGCAGTTGACCAGTCAAAACAGAGTAGGTGAGCTGACTAATGAGAGCACAGTGGGTGCATCAGGAGGCGGGGCTTAAAGACACAGGAGCTCTAAAGGTTGTAGAGTGCAGATGCAGACGTACAGTATAAATGTACTGTGTTATGGCAAAATTGAAGTGTATGCAAAATAATGAACAACCAAAATGAGCATAATAAGCTCTCTTTAAGAATAGCTGGTGCATGAGCAATTAGGACTGTCAAACATCAGAATCAGCGAGTTTATATATATATATATATATATATATATATATATATATATATATATATATATATATATATATATATAAAGCTTAATATCCATATTCAGTGTTGAAACCCACAAACAGAACACTGCTAACATTTAAATGCACTAGTCTGAGACCTAATCTAATTTGCTGGCATGGGCACATTTTGGATAGGGTCAGGTTTTTCCAGATAACAGCAGCAGCAGCTTCCCAATACATGCATTCATGCTATATCCAGCATCTCTGGCACTAGGGCTGGTAGACCTTTCCTATAATGAGAATTTAATCCCGAGCTCTTAGGGAACGTAGAAATAGCAGAGTGTTGGCCTGTATTTAAAGGTTTAAGATGATGTTGGTGAAGCATGCGGTGGATTTCTTGATGCTGAATTTATGTGTCTGCTTAGACAGTTTGTGAAGCTTAAAGAGTTAGACAATAAATATTCACTCACCCCATTTAGTCCAGAAAGTCCAAGAAGGAATACATTAATGAATAAATAAAGAACAAGATTCATGATGCCTGTAAGGGGCTCCGCAGAACAAGAAATAACAGATGCTCAGATGGCTTTGTTGTAGCGAGGAGCTGGCTTCAAGATCATAGAACAGCTATGCAGGACCCACCATATCAGCTGCACATGTAGGAGCAGGAATGCTCGGAGAAGCCTCTTCAGTCGCCTACCTATGTTCACATTACTGGACCAAGTCTGTCCATCCACTGCAACACTAAGCAACAAAACTGTCTCATGTTTGGTGTGGTATGGTTTTGGTGTGCAATTTTTTTGAATCTGAATATTATACACTTCTATATTTAGAACTTTAAACATTGCGTAAATTGTTTCATCAACTCATTTCAACACAGTGCTGCCAAAAAATGAAACCTTCACTGTGCACAGTGTAACTGAGGGTTGGTCTTTGATTCCCCCACCCACCCCCACGTCAAACTCACACAGGTTAATACAGTAGCTTACTCAGGTGAGTGATCCTTGGCCTTGTGTGTTCCACACTCACATATACACATATACCCCTAAATTAGTCCAATATTAAAATGTATTTAAAATGAACTGACTCATGGAAACAAGTGTCTCTAGAAACCACACAGAGAAATCCAAAGCACCAAACACTTATTACAGCATGTTTTGCCCTGGAAAGGACTAATACCCTGCACTGCCATGGTGGGTCTGTTTAGTTTCCTCCTGATATAAATGCTGAGGTAAACAAGGTGGCTAGATAGAGGCAAAATGAAAACTGACAAATGGTTTGCAAGCAGATATGCAAGCAGGTGGGCATCGAGAATGTTAATTGAAGGCATCAACCGGTCAGCAGTTCTCATTCCAGAGATATTTCTACTAAAGTTCATGTGCTTGAGTTGAGGTAAGTAGATATTACTTCTAACGACTAAGCAGGCAGAAAAGGTGGATACAAGTGCAGTTTGTTTGAGTCCAACTTGAAGTTAGCTGGAGTAAGAATGCATGCTGAGATGATGTGAGAGCTGGATAGTCCAGAAAACAAGAACACAAAACCAAGAGCACCAATCACATAACAATCTCTTACGAAACGATAATATATGGCAATGTATTGGAAAGTATAGTGCAATATATTAAATAATACAATGTCATATATGGGAAACAAGTGCATATATTTTGCATATATTTATATAGTGATAAATATATTACAATATATTGTATAATACATAAGGAATTGCCACTTTTCATATATTGTATGTATGGTAGTATAATATATATTTACTTATATATTGTAATATATTTCATTTTATATGTAATAGACATCATATGTATTTCTCCATATGTGTTTGCATACATATATATATACATATATAGTTTTATATATGTGAGAATATCTTTCATACATACATGTGGCACTATACAGTATGTATATATTCTCATATATGCAAACACATATGGAGAAATACATATGATGTCTATTACATATAAAATGAAATATATTACAATATATAAGTAAATATATATTATACTACCATCCATACATACAATATATGAAAAGCGGCAATTCCTTATGTATTATACAATATATTGTAATATATTTATCGCTATATAAATATATGCAAAATATATGCACTTGTTTCCCATATATGACATTGTATTATTTAATATATTGCACTATATTTTCCAATACATTGCCATATATTATCGTTTCATAAGGGAATAAACTGCAAAATAACATTACCCTAACTTTCCCAACTTTCCCAAGAAAATCATGGAATCACAATTCCAGACCAAACAAAGAGGTATTTGAGCACAGAGGCAGACAAGGAACACCTGGTGGGAAGGGGAGGAGCCAGAAACTGGGAACCGGTGAGGGGTGTGACTTGAGGGTGGACACAAGGAGGAGCCAGACACAAAATAAACAGAAGAACATGGAAATGGCAGGAACAAGAAGGATGGTACACAAAGATGGAAACGGGCAAATGGGGGGAAACGGGCCAAGGCGTGTCCAGTGATTGTGGAAAATATGATGCTGTGTTTCAGAAGGGTCAAATTATTGTCCTGCATCAAGCAACCATAAGAATTAATAAGAAGCTGAAGTGACTGGAACTGGGTTAAGAACTGTCCAGTGCATCAAGACAACTGGGAAGACACATGCGCCCATCTATACCACTGTACAAGCCTCTGGAGTGACCACCCGAATATGCTGGTCAATGCATTCTCTCTTTCCTGAAGGCACGGCCATATTCTAGGATAAGGATCCCAAGATTAATCGGGCTCAGAATGTAAAAGAGTGGTTTAGGGAGCATGAGCTGTCATATGCACACTTTAACTGGCCACCAGGGAGTCCTGACCTTAACCCCATTTAAAAAGTCATAGGAATGTGCTGGAGAGGGCTTTATGGATTGGCTTCACTCTTCTAATGTCAATGCAAGATCTCAGGATTCCAAAAATGAATGGAACTCTCAAAGGAAAGAAATGATGTGATGTTGCATAAGGTTGTCAAAGCAAAGCTAAAGAGGTCCGAGGGAATATTAGAGCGTATGGCTGTACAAAGCCCTGTATGTACCTCATCACTGTGAATGTACTTCAAGCACAGACCTTATGTCAAAACGTCTATAAAATGATGTATTCATAAACAGTGCATTTTAATTCCAACTTTCTCTGGGTGAATTCAGTTCTTTAGGCTTTAGGTTGGTGTAGCTCAGAGGATAACACCACTACCCGCCAGGGAACCACCACCACGTGGGAGACTGGGGTTAGAATCCCATTCTGGGTGACTATGCTGTGCTACACCAATAAGAGTCCTTGGGCAAGACTCCTAACGCTACACTGGCCTACCTGTAATATGATTAAACCAGTCGCTCTGGATAAGAGCATCAGCTAAATGCCGTAAATGTAGACATCTAGTTCCCATCACTATAAGCAATTTTGACTCTGGCAGATTTCACACCAGACCTTTGGTTACATCTTATTCATTTAATAACAAAGACATTTTGAAAGATTCCCCTTTAAGAAGCCAACAATAGCTCTTCCATGGACTCTCTCGAATGAACTCCAGAATCTAGGCGATGCAGGCAAGTTTATAGCCAAAGGCAACTGCCAGTGCGTCAGAATCCTGACATGACCCAAGGTTTCTGTGAGGAGCCTGACCATCAACATCTCTTTTTTAATACTTTATTAGAGCGGGGATGTTTTGTCTCCAATCTTGGAGAGTTCACTGTTTCATGTTTTCCCTGGTCTAACATCACTAAGCCTTTCAAAAGCTGAGTCATCCATGAAACGGGAAAACATGAAACTGCATTAGGCTATTCACTCACTGAGCACTTTATCAGGCAGTACACCTTGTATCTACAGTCACTGTCCTTTATACACCAGTACTCCATTTACCATTAAGCTTTCCACCTTGTACTTCTACTATTAGGAACCAATGTATTCTACTTAGTTACCCTGTTCTTCAATGGTCAGGACCACCACAGGACCAGATCACACCCAGCAGTGCTGCTGGAGTGTTCAATCACTGTGTCCACTCCCTGTCCTCTCTATTAGACACTCCTACCTTGCTGGTCCACTTGTAGATGTACAGTCAGAGATGATAGCTCATCTGCTGCTGCACAGTGCAGTGTTAGTCATCCTCTAGTTCTTAGTGGTCACAGGACACTGCCCACAGGACACTGCACACAGGACGCTGCCCACAGGACGCTGTCCACAGGACACTGCCCACAGGACACTGCACACAGGACGCTGCCCACAGGACGCTGCCCACAGGACACTGTTGGCTGGACAGTTTTACATTAACATCTATGGAATTTAGCTGACACTCTTATCCAGAGCGACTTACAAGGTTAATCATATTACAGGTAGGCCAGGGTAGTGTTAGGAGTCTTGCCCAAGGACTCTTATTGGTGTAGCCCAGCATAGGCACCCAGACCGGGATTCAAAACTCAGTCTCCCACATGTGGTGGTGACTTCCTGGTGGGTACTGGTATTATCCGCTGACCACCTACCACAGTTTTGGTGGCCTATTCACTGAGGTGTCCAGCAGCACTGCTGTGTCTGATCCACTAACACACCACCACCACGTCAATTTCACAGCAGTGCTGAGATCGATCCACCACCCACATAATACCTGCTCTGTGGTGGTCCTATGGGGGTCCTGACCATTGAAGAACAGGGTAATAAAGTATACAAAGAAACAGGTGGACTACAGTCTGTAACTGTAGAACTACAAAGGTCTAAATGGTAAGTGGAACAGATGGCAGTGGACAGCGAGTGGATGGTAGAAGTACAGTAGAAAGTTTCTTACCTTCTCATTTCGGTGGCATTCACATTACTGAATTCAGCACAGTAAAAAGCTGCCACCAGTCTATATGTAAAGGGTAAATCCCTATAAAAACGCCAAACACATCAATCAGAAATGTTACTGGTCCTCGCTGAGTGTTAGAATAACAGGACTGCTCTTTGGGGCTTCTTTCCCAGGCAATATGCAATATGAGATTCATCAGTCTGCAGTCAGGTCAGTAAAGATGCTGGCAAGATCATTGCTGTTTTATCTCTCTAAAGCACATTAGAGCTGAAAATAATAATAGCCTCGGGGCTCAGAAGTACCTGGACATACTAGCCTGGCCATAAAATAAATGAAACGTTTTAATACTTGGGTGCAGATTGTTTGAAGTCAGTGACTTCCTGAAGTCTGGGACCCACAGACATCACCAGATGCTGGGTTTCTTCCCTGGTGAAGAGCTGCCAGGCCTTTTCCATAGCTGGCTTCAGTTCCTGCTTGTTCTTGGGCCGTTTTACCTCCAGTTTTGCCTTCAAGATGTGAAATAAATGTTGAACTGGATGGAGGCCAAATGACTGGCCATCGCAGAACATTCCTCTTCTTGCCTAAAACGTCTTTTGGTTGCTTTTGCCGTATGCTTCGGGTTATTGGCCATCTGCACTGCGAAGAGCCTTCCAATGTGTTTTAAGGCATTTGGCTGAATCTGAAGCACTTCAGACTTCATCCTGCAGTCAACTCACCAGTAAATACAAAGGGGTCCCTAAAAATGGGGGCTTAATCTCAACTCTAGTAAACTGGTAGATAAATTAAATTAAATTAAATGAACAATTACTCAGAATTGAACACACCTTTTTTGTTTCTGTCTCATTAAGACATATGAGGTCATATGTAAATAATATTTAATCTGATTTACCTTGTTTTATAATACTTCATTCAAAAACCCTGCTTGAAAAATGGCCAAAACTAAACTCCAGCAGCCTGAATAGGTAGCTGTCCTTTAAATACTGTAAATCCTTCGGTTTCCATGACAGCATTTAACACAACAATTCAAATGGGCTGTTTCCATATATGGGCCTTGTAGACTGAAGGTTCTTTGTAGGTTCTGTAAGCTTTTAGAAGGTTTCACACACTTGCACATCTCAGTTTAGCTATCTAGTTTTAAAGAACCATCCACTGAAAGGTTCGGTGGATAAGTGAAATTGGTTCTTCTACCACAGAACCCACAGAATAGGTGGATATACTGTATATAGATGATTTGTCCTTCATGATACCACTGAAGGCAATAAATTCCCAATGGGCTGTTTGCATGTAGGAGCCATGTAGACTAAAGACTGAAAGAAAGGGTCTTTGAAGGTTCTTTAAGCTTTTAGAAGGTTTCATACACTTGCACATCTCATTTTAGCTATCTAGTTTTAAGGAACCATCCACTGAAAGGTTCTGAAATTGGTTCTTCTACCACAGAACCCACAGAACAGGTGGATATACTCTATGTAAATGATTTGCTCTTCATGAAACCACTGAAGACAATAAGTTTCCCAATGGGCAGTTTCCATTTAGGAGCCATGTAGACTAAAGACTGAATGGAAGGGTCTTTGAAGGTTCTTTAAGCTTTTAGAAGGTTTCATATACTTGCAAATCTCATTTTAGCTACCTTGTTTTAAAGAACCATCCCCTGAAAGGTTTTATAGGGAACCAAAATTGGTTCCTCTACCACAGAATCCACAGAATAGCTGGATATACTGTATATAAATGTTTTGGTTTTTTGACATTACTGAAAACAAAATTCAAAATATGTGTCATGTTGACTACAAAAAGTGAATGGTTGGTTCTTTGAAGGCTCTTTAAGCTTTTAGAAGGTTTCACACACTTGCACATCTAAGTTTAGCTATTTAGTTTTAAAGAATCATCCACTGAAAGGTTCTGTAGATAACTGAAATCGGTTCTTCTACCACAGAACCCACAGAAAAGCTGGGTATACTGTATGTAAATGCTTTGGTTTTCATCATACCACTGAAAACAATGAATCCCAAACTGATGTTTCCATATTTGGGCCATGTAGACTAAAGACTGAACGGAAGGTTCTTTGAAGGTTCTCCAAGCATTTTGGCAAGTTTCACATACGTGCACATCTCATTTTAGCTATGTTTTTTGAAAAGCTTCCACTGACAGGTTGTATAGGGAGTCAAAATGGGTTCTTCTACCACAGAACCTATTTTAGAGTATAAACCACCATCGCTGTAAGATGTCTGACCAATAATGATGTTGCTTCTGTCTCAGGACTTCACCATGACCCTGTATCTGAGACACTACTGGAAGGACGAGCGACTCTCCTTCCCCAGCACCACCAACAAAAGCATGACTTTTGATGGCCGCCTGGTGAAGAAGATCTGGGTTCCTGACGTGTTCTTCGTCCACTCCAAACGCTCTTTCATCCACGACACTACCACAGACAACATCATGCTCAGGGTTTATCCTGATGGGCACGTTCTGTACAGTCTCAGGTGAGGAGATGAATGAGAGTATATACGTCAGTGCTGTTCAGTGATATTGAGAGACTCTGAGCTGGTCAGTCCATTGTTCTGAAAACACCAGCAGCTTCTTTGGTTGACGTGTCCTATTCTCCGTAAGGGGCTCTCAGTAAGTGGGGCTTGTTTGTCTCCTCTCTTTCAGCATATGATTTTGCACTTTGTCACTGTTGTATAGAAGCGGTAAAGCGCTCGAGGTCACATATTACTGTGACTTAGTAGCGTTAAATGGTGTGTGTAGTGGCCTCTCACAGCTTATTGCTTTATCTTGTGAAGTGGCCTCTCACAGCTAAGCGCTTTACACAGCAACCCACATCATCATATAGAGTGAATGTTCCTCTGAACCTGCTATCTGTTTCTGTATTGATGACTTTGACACCGCTAGGCCGAGTTTTCCAAATACACCAAAGCAGGATGAGAGTTTTTAAAGTGATACCACCAGGCTGGAGTGATGGTAGGGTACCAGAGTACTTGTGGGAAACATGGCCCATTTTCTTTTGAGTACATGGCCTAAAACGCCCACTTCAAATGCTGTGCTGTTCAGTTCTTCATAATAATTGGGAATGGCACTGAATGTGATGGTAGCCCAACAATTTGTAGGACTGTAAACGCTTCTGGATTGCCCTTATATCTGTCTTGTAGTCAGCTGCTCTACTTTAATAATAATGAGTTCTCAAAGAGTCCCCTGTGACTGAAGTTTTCCCAATGGTGTGGATCACCTCCACAAGCACCAATAACAGCTGGGATTGGATTTGGAATGGATTGGACGAGTTTCTGAATGTAGGCCACATCAATGTTCAGCCACTCTTTCATTTACAGCGAATACCTTTGGCGATATAGTGTATTTTAAATTTACGTATGAGTATTCACATCTCTAGCGACCAAAAGGGGTCAGAATGTGGAGATTTTTAAAAAGTGCTGATGCCTTTTTTCTTTTCACCCAAGAGAAATGCCTTTGAGGTTCACTCTTTCTGAAAAGTGAGGTACCAGTGGTAACAAAAAAAAAAAAACTCTCTGGGATGCTCCACACATATATAGCCTTGTATTCTGAACATGTGCACACAATCGCTCAGAAACTACCACACCTCATTCACTAATAAGGGCAGAATGTAGCTTCTATTATAAAGTAATAGAATTAAGCAATAGACCATTCAAAGGTGTGGTGCTTTATCGTGTATAGTAGCATGGCTGTGATTCGGCCGCAGGCACAAGCTAAAGGCAGCGTAATTGATGTTCTTATATTGCTTCGATGCATCAGTTCTGTGAAATAAAGAGCTGAGAATCCCTGAACATCATATCCAGTGTGCTTTCATATTGGCAAATCCTTGCAGCGATAAAAGTAGTACTCAAAGTTTATTTATAGACCGTCTTTTACAACAGATGTTGTCACAAGGCAGCTTTACAGGGAATCCGCATCCAAGCCCCTCAGTGAGCAAGCCGAAGGCAACGGTGGCAAAGAAAACACTCCCCCAGAGCAAGAGGAAGAAATCTCGTGAGCTATGCATATCCAAAGCAATATAGAGGATCAAAATGTATAATTATATACAATACAGAATAGAGAATAACTGATAACTGGTAGAGTCCTCTGAGAGAAACAGACCTGGAAGTCTGAATCACAGAGAAAGCCATGAACATCAACTGCTGCTAGACGCCTACAGTGACGATCTATTAGTAAGAGTAAGAGAAGCGTTCAGTGTTTTGTGAAGCAAATGAAGCAATGCCTGCTTAGTCTGGGATTGAATAGCAAGATCATCAGATGGGTGAGTGGGATACAGGCAAAGCTTCCACATAGCACAGGACAGCATGAAGCTCCATGGAGAGGAAACTGGTCAGCGGTCAAAGCAGATGAAGCAGTAGCATTAGACCCTTTCGTGTGACAGATACAGCCATAGGACTGTTCCAATACTGATCCAATGCTCTCCAAATAAACCTGAATCTCTTTTAGTTCCAGCCAGCCTGTAAAGCATTTCACCGTCCGTTTCATTGCAGAATTCTATTGTGTTCTGGGTAATTCCAGTATGTCTGGCTGTTCTGCCACCGCAGCTACATACTGGAACGCTAGTTCTACCAGAAAGACACAAAAGCAGAAGAGCTGGAAAACGATATTTAACTTTCTATAAGGTGTACAATTTAAAGGATGACCATCTTCTTTGGCGTAGGCCCCGTCCTGGGCCCGGGTCTTGAAACGTTTGAACCCTTCTAGAGGATCTGGATTAGGATTGCCACCCGTCCCGTAAAATACGGAATCGTCCTTTAATTGGCAAGTAAATGTTGATTTGTTCTGTATGTCTGAAATGTCACATATGATTGATCGCACTCTCTCCCAAACAATCCCCCCCGAATCAGATCGAATACTGGATGCGATTTCGAAGACATGTCACTCACACATGACCACGCCCCCCTCCTTTATTTTAATTTCTGAAAGGCGGCAACCCTAATCTGGATGGCAGCCGGATATGTATGGCACGGGTTGAGCCTGCTCCCTGGACAGCAGGACTGGGGCCAGACTGATGGTAGAGGGGAGGATAGAGGAGAATGTAGAAACGTCAGCACCTGAAAACAGCGAACATGAGCATAGGGTGAACCCTTTTAAAGACAGGTGGCGCACTGCGATTGGCCAGAGTAATGAATGAATGAGTGACGTAGCTTTGGAGTCTTCCTCACAGAACTTGTGCTCAAGTTTAGATTTCGGAATCTGACACATGCCTTTTTTCTTAGGACAGACCAAATCCTCACATATTACGTTACAGAACTTACAGTATGCAGTTCCTGGTTTTCTATAGGTTAAAAGTTCTCACTGGCTTCATCATCAAGCGAGTAGCACCACACCACACATTGAGTCTTTTAGTGTGCTGTAGGTGTAAGGTAAGATGTGGTGAACTTCAGAAGTGTTCACTTTTGGTCAGTTTTGAAACGCAGCTCTGACCACTGCATGCTTCTACAGGGTGACGGTCACAGCAGCGTGTAACATGGACTTCAGCCGCTTCCCTCTGGACTCACAGACCTGCACACTTGAGCTGGAGAGCTGTAAGTACTTACGTACTTTCTCATAGGCTGATATTCAAATCCAAGTTTCTTATGTAAACATCTTTATGTCAATTCTACATGAGCTTATACTCCATGTACTTTATACACAGTCGGGTCACATTATTATGACCACTTCCTACTTTCGGCAGCGGCAGCACGTGGCTCGTGAAGGAAGTCGTGTTTTCGTGGTGTTTTAAACAGTGGAGTTGTGCTCTGTTTGCAGACGCCTACACCGATGAGGATCTAATGCTCTACTGGAAGAGTGGAGATGAGTCTCTCAGCATAGACGACAAGATCTCTCTATCTCAGTTTCTCATCCAGAAGTTCCATACCACCTCCAGACTGGCCTTCTACAGCAGCACCGGTACTGCCTCTATACCATGTTCCATTTCAGTAGTAAATGCTGACGCTGACTATAAACACATTGGTCGGTCTATCTATCTATGTATCTGTCTGTCAGTCAGTCTGTCTATCTATCTATCTATCTATCTATCTATCTATCTATCTATCTATCTATCTATCTATCTATCTACCTGTCTGTCAACATCTCTACAGCTCTGGAAAATAAAAAAATTTAAGAGACCACCTCAAAATGGTCACTGTCTTGTACAGGTTCTGGGTTTGTGTTGGACCAGAATCCCTCAGTTCTGTTTTATTCTCTACACTACTGGAAACATGTCTGCCAAATTCCAGATCAGATATTGTATTAGATCTGTTTATTTAGAAAATCATTAATGACCTCCAGAAGCCTACAGCTACACAGAAACTGTGTATTAATATGGGCGGACGTGTGTCTCTGTGGTGGATCTGTTCACCTTTTTTTCAAATCCACTAAAAAACATGTCATGTGACCAGGAGCATCCAAATTTTTGCCTACAGCTGTATTTTCAAAGTGACCTCATCAGTCAGATCTGAACAATGCTTAGAGGCTCTTGGGAAGGACACTAATGGCCTCAATCATGGAACCACCAGAATAATGGTCCATATGAAGTCCATATGAAAGTTATTAATATTATTATCAATTAATATTATAATAACACATAGTTTAAGAGATACATTGTAATGTATATTAGAAGGTATAACAGATATTGGAATTGAGCTCCACCGTCTAGAAACCGAGTAAATGAAAACCTCTTTCCATGTTTTCGGTATTTTACAGAAGGTGTATGCAGGAGGTCAGTATGTGCCGATCTAAAATCACGATTTGAAATATAAACAGTGAGACATTCTGTAATTCAAGCAGCTGTTAGACTGTTTAGAGCTCTATAGACCAAGAGCAGGATTTATGATTATCAGCTCCTCTTTGTAATGTAAGAGGGTCATTACAGTGCTCTACTCTGCTTAAAGCAAACACATTACCCAGCTCCTCTGCATCACTCTGAGATAGAAAGGCAGATGTTTATCAATATTTAAATAATGATAAAACGATAAAGAGCCACATTATACTGCAATTAAAGGAAATGTGAAATAACTACACTCATCATCAAAGGAATAGCTGCATAAATAGCTGTACCTAGAAGGAATCAACCGACAGGAATGAAACTTGGTGGGTAGGTCTGACAAAGTGAGACAACCGTCACTCCACCTCCATCCCTACCACATAATCTGCAGGAACTGTGTGAGAATTTTCAAGATGCAGGGGACGGATTATCACAGGACACCATAAGGAACGTCTACAACTCCGTGTTGCATTAGACACTACTTCTGTATGTGTAGCTTAATAAATATTACCAATATCAGTCAAGGTGGGAAACAGTCTGGTAACCTTTATCTTCCTTCCCAATTACATGGCAGTCCCACACTTCCTTCTGGGTGCAGCTCTTCTTTTGATGATGAGTGTATATACTACCATATGGCTAAGAGTCTGAGATCCCACCCTGGTTTCATACTTAGGTACAGCATGTCAGCATCAACAAAGCCTCTCTGACGATATACAGTTAGAGTCTGTCAGTGCGCTTAAAAGCTCCTGGCTTTATTCACTCTGACACCTCTGCTTGGATTGACATTGAACTGCTCTGGCAGCGCTTGGGGCTTCGGTATATACAACCCTTTTTGTCTGTGGATGTAAGGATGTGGAAATGTAAAGCTCTCAGTATTCTTAAGTTACTGAACTATCAGCTGCTGTCTGAAGCTGATGCAGAAGACATCTTCAAATAATAATAAAGAGACATACCTTTATTATCTCTTACAGTCACAGTTTTTTTCATAGTTTCTTTGCTATCTAAAATGCTGTATGTACTGAAGTACAGCGAAGTAAAGCTTGCAGTACCCAGCAAATGTTTGCAGAGGGTGATGCTGAGAAGTTCCTCAAATTCCTGCAGACCAAAATAATAATTTTGAGTTATAATATTCTCACACAGTTCCTGCAGATTTTGGATTCACTGGTTGTCTCCACCAAGACAAAAGCTCTTTACTCAATATGACCCACTGCCATTCCGAGTCACTCCATGCCAGTCTGGCACGACACCATTGCAGTATTTGGTGATGTTGACGTGGTCTTAAGGACTGTCGTCGTAACGATCTGTGTCCATGTAGTCCTGCGTCGTGCTGTCGTCTGCCAATGGTGCTGGCACTAACAGGATGACCCATGGAGGACATCACTGCTCGTTGAATACCCGCAATCATGGCTGCTGGGTACAGCGTAGGTCTGTCCTTGCTTAAGTCACATGTAGCTGAATCATTCTCATGTCTCACAATGTCAAACCTACCCACCAAGTTTCATTCCTGTTGGTTGATTCCTTGATGCTGAGTTTTGGTTACGGCCACCGGATCAGCTAGCTACCAGCTCAGTGTATCCTCTTGCACCACTTTGGAGCAACCAGAATTGTCTTGTCGTCTGAACGCTGATGTAGTGTTTCCCAGACTCTCCTGTTTTTATTTATAGGAGTCGTCTGTCTTTTGCTTGGTCTCGCTGCCATCTTGCTCAGGCTACTCTGAACAAAAATAATCTCCTTCATGTTACAGCACGTTCATATGGCATCACTATAAAGAACAGCGAGATTGAGAGGGCTCTATATCTTCAGTGGAAATCCCAGTAGCTGGTACCTAAAGAGAGTAGAGTCATGGAAAAGCACTGTGGCAGTAAAGCTACCAGTATTCTTATGCTGTTAAATGAGCACTCCAGGCAAAGTGAAAATCACTGCTTCATCTGTTGTAAACATTCTGCTTTACCTCTTATAGTGGTGTCTCAGTGGTCCCTAGAGTGAGGTTTAAAAATCAGAAAAAAACAGCTAACGATCCCAGATAGGAAGCATATACCGGGCCGTTGGCTTGATAAAGTCGGCACCCCACTGATTGTTTGCCACAGCTGGTCCACCCTCGTATCATCCCAGTTATTGTCCTGTCTGTGTACAAGCTGTAATTATCTGTTTCATTCCCTCATACAGATTTTAATTTTTAATTTCTCAGAGACTTTCATTTTGGAAAATAAACCAAGACAAATATTACAAACACTCAGCCACTCACTCATCTTCTAAACCGCTTTATCTTTCTGGGTCACTGGGGGTACCGAAGCCTATTCCAGCCTACAGTGAGCGGAAGACAAGAAACATCATAGACAGGCTGGCATACCAGCAGTGGAATATGACAAGCTACTGAGGGAAAATCAAATAATGACCCAGCCCAAAATGGAAGAAAGAAATCTGAATAAGCTGGACTGTGATTGGAAGAGGTGTGAGTGGGATATTTTCTTATACTCTGCTTAACCACTGGAAAATCTGGAAAATGCCAATGGACTAATAGCACCACTGCTAGCAGGCCAACAGTGGGCCAGTATTCTCTTGGAATTGGGATGAATCCCAATGGATAGATAGATAGATAGATAGATAGATAGATAGATAGATAGATAGATAGATAGATAGATAGATAGATAGATAGATAGATAGATAGATAGACCCTTTTGTATGTTTGTTTGTATATTGTGGCTTTCAGAGCAAACGAGCCTGATAAGATGGAAACACAGATACTTCTTCATACTGGGTATTGTAGCCAGATTCTGTGAAGCCGGCTGTGAAGTAATGCTCCACTACTGAATACTACACATGCTAGTTTTAGGAATTCAACTTTAAGATTGCAGCTCCTTTCCTATTTCTGATGCTGAGGAGATTTTGGTGTTACTTCTCAAGTTCCCTTGAATAGTAAACAGAAACTAAGAGCTGCACTGTTTATATTGTCCCCACAATAATGCCATGTGTTTATTGAGACATGACACGAACGAGACTTCTGTCTCACTTTCTGCCAGATTGCACTGATTCCCAAAGGGTAATGTTTCTGTATTTTGACCCAAATTGTACAAATCTGGACATCACTTTTTGTTGTTGCTGTTCTGGTCCTCTCCTCCAGGTTGGTATAACCGACTGTACATCAACTTCACCCTGCGGCGTCACATCTTCTTCTTCCTGCTGCAGACCTACTTCCCTGCTACTCTGATGGTCATGCTGTCCTGGGTGTCCTTCTGGATCGATCGGCGGGCCGTCCCCGCCAGGGTCTCCCTAGGTAATGAAGCTCAGTTTATACTCCTCTAACAGGACTACAGGGTTTTAGACCAGGCAGTCTCCTCTGAAGGTACCGGATAAGTCTACCGGTTCTTACTGCTGATGTGTAGACTGTATGTTATGGTATGTCTCTATTTTCCAGCTGTTGCTTTCCTTTTCCTTTCATGCCTGGTTGTCAGTACACCAGTGATTTCTTTCTTTGCAAGTTTTCTTTCTGCAACTTTGCAAGAGCTGGCTGCACCCAAGGCTTGTGCAATGGCTCTGATTGATTTTCCCTCCTTTTCTCAGCTTCGAAATGGTCTGTTTTTCCTCAATACATAGTTCTCTGGTCTTCGTGTTGGTTTCTCCTTTTGTTCTGAATCCAAACACGGCCTAATCATTTTCTTTCCGAGATAGAGCTTCAACAGAAAGCTAATTGATTAGCTTAATGAATTATTAAGCAGATAATAATATTCTGTATTATGAATTACTCAGTTAGCTAAATAGCCCTTATGCATATATGAGTTTTTGATTGAGCTAGAGGTTGTTTTATACATTGCTAACTAACAGTGAGAACAATAAAGATGAATATCTTCGTTCATTACTATGATGCTGAATGCTAATACTGAAAATAAAATAAATAACTCTTCTATCTGTTTCCTGCCAAAATGTAAAAGCAAATATGTGTCAAGTAGCAGCAATGAATTATTAAACAACAAGACCAGCTTCATTTTCAGAAGAAAAACTGTTCTTTAGTCTGTGTGGATTTTGCTGTCTGTTTACACTCTGACACAACTAACTGTGGCCATCACGGGTCTTTAATGAAATGAAGGAAATGATGTCACTAACAGATCAACTGTAAATCAGTCAGCAATTAATTTAGCCATTAATTTAAATCCAAGCCATACCCGATCAACAGCGGAGTCCATGTCTGACCCAAGCCTGAACAAAATCTGATCAAAAGAAATCAAATATGCTGAAAACAATTTCTGAAAGAAATATTATCTAAGTATCTAAGTAACTATTATCTTAATAAGCATTATAATAATAAACAATAATGGCTGTTACATTAAAGTGTAACAACAACAACAACTATTAGATTATGGATGAATACAATTTAAGAAAACATGCAAAACCTGAATCTGACACATATGGTCACATGCAAACATTTGGGTGCCCCAGTCACATTTCATGTTCTGTTGATTTCTTTAACTGAAAATACATTTTATATGAGTATTTATATGAGTGGGATTTTTTCCTATACTCTGCTTAACCACCAGAAAACCTGGAAAATGCCAATGGACTAATAGCACCACTGTACCATTATTCTCTTGCAATTGGGATGCAACTTTATGCTCAATTAGTATTTATTTGCTGAATTTAACAAAAAATTTACAGGAAATATGTATTAAATACTTAATAAATTGGAACTGTGCACTTAAGTTAGCAGACAAGTGCCATATTTACATTGTACAAACTTGACATTAGGAACAAGATGCAGTTTTGATGCAACAGCACAGTCAACAAGTCTGTTTTTTCTCCGTCAGTAGTATCCGAGTTTTAAACCTTCCATCATGTAACTACAGGGTTTGGACAATGAAACTGAAACACCTGGTTTTAGACCACAATCATTTATTAGTATGGTGTAGGGCCTCCTTTTGCGGCCAATACAGCGTCGTTTGGGCAGCCGTGGTTTTATGTTTTTTGGATACAATCCAGGTTAGCACCCGAACATCCCTTTCAGACAGCTTCCTCTTGCGTCCACAGTTAATCCTGTTGGATGTGGTTCGTCCTTCTTGGTGGTATGCTGACATTACCCTGGATACCGTGGCTCTTGATACATCACAAAGACTTGCTGTCTTGGTCACAGATGCACCAGCAAGATGTGCACCAACAATCTGTCCTCTTTTGAACTCTGGTATGTCACCCATAATGCTGTGTGCATTGCAGTATTTTGAGCAGAACTGTGCTCTTACCTGCTAACTGAACCTTCACACTCTGCTCTTACTGGTGCAATGTGCAATTAATGAAGATTGGCCACCAGGCTGGTCCAATTTAGCCATGAGACCTCCCACACTAAAATGACAGGTGTTTCAGTTTCATTGTCCAACCCCTGTACTTATTGGGATAAATTGACACAGTACAAACAGCAAAAGGATGGATTCCATGATGGCATTTCACCAATGCACTGTCAGCTTCAGTAGTGTTGACAGGTCAAGCAAAGAAATGATATAGCAATCTGGACTACTGGCATCCACTTGAGCGTTCCCACTCCAACTGCCTTTTAAAACAACCATCCCGTCTAGTTAGAGGATTAGAAATGATTTGCATTTGTTCGCATTTGCTGGGAAGGGGCTTAACCTGACGAATCTGAACTCAGCGCCTTGTTGAGTCTGCTTAGTGAGTCCGACTAGGAGTTGCTCCACAGTCCTGTAGCTCTAACCCTAATCGAACACACCTGTGTCCAGAGCCTCCCAAGTGTTTAAATGAGCTGACACAGGTGCTTCTGTGTAGGGCCATCACAACAACCTGTGTATGCTGTGGCGTTCCTGGAGATGAATTGCCCAAACCTGACCTAATATTTCAGTCCTTACAACTTGCAAACTGCACCGAGTGCAAAAACTATTA
>JAMWET010003559.1:0-37500 GCA_024036415.1 Prochilodus magdalenae | reverse complement strand
TCCCAAACGCGTTCTGTGATGATGAGGTCTGGACTGTGGGGTAGTCAGTCCATTATGGCTTAATTGCTTTCTTTTTTTTTAAGTCAGATACACATCCTTTCAGACCCACAGTGTTAAGCTGTCTGCTTAACGCTATGAGTCTGAAAAAATGAAAGGATAGACAGAAACACCGGTGGATGTTTTCAGATCTGAAGCATGAGTGAAGCCTGATTGGTAACACTTTACATAGTGTTGACTAACTAACGTAAAGTAATACATTACCAATGGTCAACTAAGGTGAAGTAAACAAGTAACAACTGTCACATGTTTACCTGACATTAACTAGGTACTGTAACAGTGTTAATGCATTGCAGCATGTTAGTTAGTCAACACTTAATGTAAAGTCTTACTGCTTGATTGTCTCCCCTTTCCCTGTCTACAATGAAAGGTTTAAATGGTGTTTATCAGATGGTGCAATTTTGGAAGTCTTACATGGTTGTTGGGATTCCACTTCTCTCTAAATCTCTATATTATGTTGAAGCCATGTCTTTCCTTGTACAAGTTGTGGTGAGTATGGGTGATCTCTGACTTTAAGGTCTATGTAGGTGTACAATTCCAGACTGTAGCCCATTTGTCATGGACGTCCTCAACACTACACAGTTTCTGACCATAGGGTCACTATTAGGACCACTAGATATGATAGTTTAATATAGACATAGTATAATATACACAGCATTCTGGCATGCTGGCTGGGGGGTCATGGGTTGTCCCACAGCCATATTGCTCTTTCCCATATTCAGACCAATGCTGGAAATTCATCAGCTACAACTAAATTGGGTCTGAATTCATGAAATCTGATCCTGACATAAAGATACAAGGATGGCTAATACAAACTGTGCATCAACATATGGGCCACAGTCTCTTAACAGTCCACCAGCAAGATGGAGGTTTCTCGTAAAGTGTCCAGTGAGGGTATATTCTTGTATATTGATTGAGCACTTTCTATACGACCGTTATCCCTCATCTGAAGCACATCTCATCTCAGCATACGGTTGATGGTTAGAATTTTGATATGTATTCATTTTTCTGGAATACTGGCGAGCTCTTTCTAACCATCGTACCTTAACATGTTTTGGAGATGCTGTACAGGGCTCTGTGTAGTATTTAGGTGCTGCCTGTTGGCGGGGTTGTATATGTTTTCTCACATGGGTCATTTTACTTGAACTATGTTATGTTTTTTTAAATAATGTTTTTGAGCCTTTTGAGATATGCCTCCATTACTTTGTTACCTGTGTGATAATGTTCATTTACGATTGACACAAAACAGGAATTCAACTCTTTTAGCATCTATCTACAGTGGATGAGGAACACTCGTAAACGAGTGAAGGAATGCTTCTGTTTTCAGTGAATTGTAAAGAAATAAAATACATTTGTGGAAAGTCCTCACTTTTACATGATATGATATGAGATGTGTATTAAACCCCTATACTGGAGTATTAAAATGTATTGAAAGTCAATGTAATTGTTGAAATCTGTGCCCATAACATCCAACCAGATTGAAGAACTACTGCTTGAACATCACTTGTTACAGCTCACAGACAGTCTTTAATTAACCCAGCATTTACCCAGCATGGCCATACATCCAAAATACAACTTATGTTGTTTTTGCTTGTGACCACTGTATTAACTTTATTGCTGTTGACCATCACCCAAAGTAAAACCTATGCTGATGATGCTGGTGACAAGCTATGCTGGTCTATTCTGTTTTTTTTTGTTTTTTGTTTTTTTTAGCTGGGCAGTCACAGAAAATCTGCTAATTTGTTTTCGCTTTATGTCCCATTAAATGTCTCTGAAGCATTTCTGGGAGATTGTGCAATTCGTTGGGGAGTCATTACCACAGAGTGAAAATAAAAGTATATGAAAAGAGGAATGTTACGAGTGTAAAACGCCAGTGGTTTCACTTCTTGAAAAAGTCAGTTGTTATTGGTGAAATCTGTGACCATTAAAGTCAACGAGATAAAGAACTGCCAGTTGAACATCACTCGTTACAGCTAACAGACTCTCTTTAACTGAATAGAGTAAGCTGAATAGAGTAAGCTGAATAGAGCAAGCTGAATAGAGTAAGCTGAATAGAGTAAGCTGCATAGAGCAAGCTGAATAGAGTAAGCTGCATAGAGCAAGCTGAATAGAGTAAGCTGAATAGAGGAAGCTGCATAGAGGAAGCTGAATAGAGTAAGCTGAATAGAGTAAGCTGCATAGAGTAAGCTGAATAGAGTAAGCTGCATAGAGCAAGCTGAATAGAGTAAGCTGCATAGAGCAAGCTGAATAGAGTAAGCTGAATAGAGTAAGCTGCATAGAGTAAGCTGAATAGAGTAAGCTGCATAGAGCAAGCTGAATAGAGCAAGCTGCATAGAGCAGGCTGAATAGAGTAAGCTGCATAGAGCAAGCTGCATAGAGCAAGCTGAATAGAGCAGGCTGAATAGAGTAAGCTGCATAGAGCAAGCTGAATAGAGTAAGCTGCATAGAGCAAGCTGAATAGAGTAAGCTGCATAGAGCAAGCTGAATAGAGCAGGCTGAATAGAGTAAGCTGCATAGAGCAAGCTGCATAGAGCAAGCTGAATAGAGCAGGCTGAATAGAGTAAGCTGCATAGAGCAGGCTGAATAGAGCAGGCTGAATAGAGTAAGCTGCATAGAGTAAGCTGCATAGAGTAAGCTGCATAGAGCAGGCTGAATAGAGTAAGCTGCATAGAGCAAGCTGCATAGAGCAAGCTGAATAGAGCAGGCTGAATAGAGTAAGCTGCATAGAGCAAGCTGAATAGAGTAAGTTGCATAGAGCAAGCTGAATAGAGCAGGCTGAATAGAGTAAGCTGAATAGAGTAAGCTGCATAGAGCAAGCTGAATAGAGTAAGCTGCATAGAGCAAGCTGAATAGAGTAAGCTGCATAGAGCAAGCTGAATAGAGTAAGCTGAATAGAGTAAGCTGCATAGAGGAAGCTGAATAGAGTAAGCTGAATAGAGTAAGCTGCATAGAGGAAGCTGAATAGAGTAAGCTGCATAGAGCAGGCTGAATAGAGCAGGCTGAATAGAGTAAGCTGCATAGAGTAAGCTGCATAGAGTAAGCTTCATAGAGCAAGCTGAATAGAGTAAGTTGCATAGAGCAAGCTGAATAGAGTTAGCTGCGTAGAGCAAGCTGAATAGAGCAGGCTGAATAGAGTAAGCTGCATAGAGCAAGCTGCATAGAGCAAGCTGAGTAGAGCAAGCTGAATAGAGCAGGCTGAATAGAGTAAGCTGCATAGAGCAAGCTGCATAGAGCAAGCTGAATAGAGCAGGCTGAATAGAGCAGGCTGAATAGAGTAAGCTGCATAGAGTTAGCTGCGTAGAGCAAGCTGAATAGAGCAGGCTGAATAGAGTAAGCTGCATAGAGCAAGCTGCATAGAGCAAGCTGAATAGAGCAAGCTGCATAGAGCAAGCTGAATAGAGCAAGCTGCATAGAGCAAGCTGAATAGAGCAAGCTGCATAGAGCAAGCTGAATAGAGTAAGCTGCATAGAGCAAGCTGAATAGAGCAGGCTGAATAGAGTAAGCTGCATAGAGCAAGCTGCATAGAGCAAGCTGAATAGAGCAGGCTGAATACAGTAAGCTGCATAGAGCAGGCTGAATAGAGCAGGCTGAATAGAGTAAGCTGCATAGAGTAAGCTGCATAGAGTAAGCTGCATAGAGCAAGCTGAATAGAGCAGGCTGAATAGAGTAAGCTGCATAGAGCAAGCTGCATAGAGCAAGCTGAATAGAGCAGGCTGAATAGAGTAAGCTGCATAGAGTAAGCTGCATAGAGCAAGCTGCATAGAGCAAGCTGAATAGAGCAAGCTGAATAGAGTAAGCTGAATAGAGTACGCTGCATAGAGGAAGCTGAATAGAGTAAGCTGAATAGAGTAAGCTGAATAGAGTAAGCTGAATAGAGTAAGCTGCATAGAGCAAGCTGAATAGAGTAAGCTGCATAGAGCAGGCTGAATAGAGCAGGCTGAATAGAGTAAGCTGCATAGAGTAAGCTGCATAGAGTAAGCTTCATAGAGCAAGCTGAATAGAGTAAGTTGCATAGAGCAAGCTGAATAGAGTTAGCTGCGTAGAGCAAGCTGAATAGAGCAGGCTGAATAGAGTAAGCTGCATAGAGCAAGCTGCATAGAGCAAGCTGAGTAGAGCAAGCTGAATAGAGCAGGCTGAATAGAGTAAGCTGCATAGAGCAAGCTGCATAGAGCAAGCTGAATAGAGCAGGCTGAATAGAGCAGGCTGAATAGAGTAAGCTGCATAGAGTAAGCTGCGTAGAGCAAGCTGAATAGAGCAGGCTGAATAGAGTAAGCTGCATAGAGCAAGCTGCATAGAGCAAGCTGAATAGAGCAAGCTGCATAGAGCAAGCTGAATAGAGCAAGCTGCATAGAGCAAGCTGAATAGAGCAAGCTGAATAGAGCAAGCTGAATAGAGCAAGCTGCATAGAGCAAGCTGAATAGAGTAAGCTGCATAGAGCAAGCTGAATAGAGTAAGCTGCATAGAGCAAGCTGAATAGAGTAAGCTGCATAGAGCAAACTGATAAAAAGAAGGCTGAGCTGGTGTGCGGGATGCTAAGCAGCTAACTTGCTAATGCTACAATAATTTGAGGGAGTTTAAGCATTCACAGAAAGAGTTATGTAAAAGCTGAGACATACAAAGTACAGAATAGGATGCCTACTTGTCTGTGAAGAGCCTGAAAGGTCTTTATTTAAACTAAAGCTGACAAAATTCAAAAAACTTCTGAGCTAAAACCGTGTTCGTATAGGAGCTTTATCTAACATGGTTTAGCAAACCAAAAAAAAGTGAATTGACAGATTTTTATGTAAAACATAATGTTATATAATAACATTAGGCTATGTAATGCCATTGTTTTATGGTTTTTTGCCCGAGTGTGTGAAAATGAAAAACTACAATCTTAAACCAAAAACTCTTCTGTGAGTCAAAATTTTTGGCCAATAAAACTGATTCTGACAAGTAACTATTTCCCGCTAAATACAATCCTTCCACTAAAGTCTTTCTCACATTACTATATTGCCAAAAGTATTGACACCCCCCCCCCCCCCATCCAAATAATTGAACTCACATTCCAGTCACTTCCATGACCAAAGGTGTATAAAGCCAAGCACCTAGGCAGCCTGTTCTACAAACATTAGTTAAAGAATGGGTTGCTCTAAGGAGCTCATTGAATTCCATCGTGGTACCGTGATAGGATGGCACCTGTGCAACAAGTCCAGTCGAGAAATATCCTTGCTACTATATATTCCACAGTCAACTGTCTGACCTCGACCCGATAGAACACCTTTGGGATGAATTAGAGTGGAGACTGCGAGCCAGGCCTTCTGGTCCAACATCAGTGTCAGAAACACATCCCTAAACCTTGTGGAAAGCCTTCCCAGAAGAGTTGAATCTGTTTCAGCTGCAAAGGTGTGCCAACATTATATTAAACCCTCTCCGCAATTAATCCATCCATGAAGTGAAACACCCACAAACACACTCACTAGGGGGCAGTGAGAACACTTACCCGGAGCGGTGGGCAGCCCTATCCACGGCGCCCGGGGAGCATTTGGGGGTTAGGTGCCTTGCTCAAGGGCACCTCAGTCGTTACCGTCAGTTCAGGGAATCGAACCACCGACCCTCCGGACACAAGGCTGGTTCCCTAACCTCCAGATCGCTGGTTTTCATCACTACCACTCTAAAGAAATCAGTCTGTAAGTTTCCCTACAATGGGTCAGCATTTGCATCTTAGTGATTGAAGTGAAGTAAAATTCCCTTCAATCATTTTATCGGTTTTAACCTAATGGGCTAACATACTTTTAAGTAAGGGTATCAAAAGTGATTCTTGGATTGATGCCACTGTTCAACAGACGGTCCTTAAAAAAACCCATTGGAGACTGCTCAACTGGAAGGTTCTATAGGGAAGTGGTTGTTCTATGGCATCTCTCCAAGGATGCTTCATTGATGCATTTAATTGTAAAGGCCAGCGGCCAAATGTTCTACAGCAAACACTGACATCCTAATGCTTGTGGTCATTTATTAAGAACATACAGAAATGGAATTTTTAGTGTCTAGAAATCGTAAGGCTTCCCTGAAGGCCTGGAAAGCCCTAACAATTCCCATCTGTTGAATAGACGTGCAATGGTTACGGTCTGGGTTTACCACATCAACATCTCCGGATACACTAGTTTGTGTGACGAAAGCATCGGCATTGGAATGTTGATAATCCAGGGATGAGGTTTTTCTTTTTCCCTGGAAAGGGCATGAATCCAAACCACATACATGATCTCTTCTGTTGGTGTACATGTCTTCTCCACCGTGCCAAGAAGGTGTTTTATTAGGATCAGTACTATTATTCAACGATCAAGTTCAGAATTCCATTGCTTCCCGAAGAGCGAGCATCCACTTAAGTCAGTAATCCATATTTTAGACGGCATTCCGGGGAAAAAAGGCCTAATCCCTCAAATAGACAAATCATATTATGTCCCATTCAAAGCAGTCTTCAAGGCACGGCATTCACGGATCGCTGTCCATTTACAGTAGGAATGGTCTCTTGGCAGTCGGAGAGGTGGAGTATTTGTCCTCGCCTGTGGCATGACTGAACGTTAAGAGAGGAGAGGAGAAGAAGAAGCCTTCAGGAAGAAGAAAATGTACATATTTCACTCTTATCATAGGTGGAAAGTTTGAGCCGCTCCACAGTCATTTCCAAGCCTGCAATCCCCCCAGAAGGAAGGGGCGGGTGATAAGGTTGCTAAGGAAACCAAAGCGAGGCATGGCTTTGAAACGGAACACACGATGCTTACGCTGAGGGAATTTGTCCCACCTCCCTGTCATGACTTCAGTGGAAGGTTTACTGTGTCCTTTATATGAACTTTGACAGGGGAGTCAAAAGCATTTATTAATATATATATATATTCAAGTGTTCAATTTTTCATCGATGATATTAAATATGTATCAAAAGTACAGAGCAGGCTTTGGATGTCAGGAATATCTGGTCATCTGATGTGCATATTAATAATGCTCTTACGTATAGATTTGGAACAATAGTGCTTTTGTATTCATATTTTTTTATTCAGCATTGAGGTTAGAATTTTTGCAGTTAGGATGAGTGTTAGGACAGTGTTAGTGTTCGGTTTGTGTTTGTAATATCAAGCCTGAAACATCTGGGATGTGGAATAATCTGCCTGTGTAATGTGCTGACAATAAACTGATAATGCTATTCCCCTCCAGGCTATTGAGGGCACTATCCCACTTCTGACACCAATGTAGTTTATGTGTTGAGTATTAGGATAGTGTTAGTGTTAGGCTAGAGTTAATTTTTGTAATACTAAGCCTGAAACATCTGGAATGTAGATTGTTCTGCCTGTGTAACTGACAGCGGTATTCCTCTCCAGGCTACTTGGATGGGGTGGCACACTATCTCACTCCTAACACCAAAGTAGTGCATGTGTTAGGGCTCTTAAGGGAAAGAAATCTGAGTTAGTGCTCAGAATTTTGCAGTTCGGATGCGTATTAGGATAGTGTTAGTGTTAGGCTAGTGTTCACTGTTACATCACACCTGAAACAACTGAAATGTTAAAATGACAACCCTATTCCTCTCTAGGCTGCTGGTGGTGGGGGCACTATCCCACTCTGTATGGAAGGATCCAAGTGAAGAAGAACCAAGGTGTGGGAAACATGTGCATGCAGCCATATGCTCTTTAACTGAGCAGCAGCAAGACAGAACCCTTTCCCAGTGTGTAATCAACCTAGTGAGATTGTTGGGAAGGTGACTGTTAGCTGTAGGATTCCTCTCTATGGTAGACACTAACCCCACAGACCAGCACTATAAAGCTGATCATATATCAAATAAGGTAAGGTAAAGGTGGAGGTGGAGTGGTTGGTGTAGCTCAGCGGGTAACACCACTACTCAGGGTGCCACCTCTACATGTGGGAGACTGGGGTTTGAATCCCAGTCTGGGTGACTATGCTGAGCTACACCAATAAGAGTGCTTGGGCAAGACTCCTAACACTACACTGGCCCACCTGTACTACAGTTAACCTTGTAAGTCACTCTGGATAAGAGTGTCAGCTAAACGCCGTAAATGAGTGACACCAGGCCTTTTGGAGGTGTGACATGTGACAACAAACTTGGTGCTGACCACGGTGCCTCCACACACGGATTCAACGGTGGTCTCCACCAAGGCAAAAGCGGGACTCGTAACTGAAGATGACCCACTGCTGTTTCGGGTCGCTCCATGACAGTCTGACACTGACATGGTGTTAAGGACAGTCGTTGTAACAGTCTGTGTGCATGTAGCGTCTGCGTTGTGCAGCCGTATGCCAGTGGTGCTGGCACTAACAGGAGGGCTCATGGAGGGCATCACTGCCTGCTGAATGTCCGCAATCAAGGCCCATGCTTGCATATGTTGCATGCACAGCAGAGTGTGAAATTTTCAACATTTGCGGGTCTCACGATATCAAATCTACCCAGTCTAAGTTTCATTCCTGTCAGTTGGCGATAGGTGTATGGTAGTGATGCAAGAGTAGAGAGAAGGCCTCACAGTCGTTATTGCATTTTATGGTCTCCGGCCATGGTTTCCTCTGTATCGTCTTTGTTTATGGCATTTGTTGTGGGGTTTTTTGTGGCATGTACCTTTACAGAACATTATTAACAATATATTATGTTTTTCTAGCATTTCTAAATCACTATCTTTGTAACGCAGGGACCCAACCAAGTGACAGCTAAGCCGAAGGTTGCAATAAGGATGGAATGTTAAGCGGGTCGGAGAAACCGTTTCTTGTTCTCTCCTTTTGAAAGTTAACTTGTTTTCTTGCCTCCTAAAGCGAAAGATGGAATAATCCTAGACAGGACTGCACTGTAACAGCTCCATCAAGCCTGCAGGCGAGCTTGTGCTGTTGCTGTGTGCCTCAGTACTCAACACCGATCAATCAAGCATGAGGACTTCACAGCTGCCTCAGAGCAAGAGGGCAGCAATTCAAATTCTGGAAGAAAGGGAAAGTTGAAACTGAGCATAAACTCACCAAAATCTTTACAGAAGAAAAACAACTGGTGCAGCTGTCTGCTGGGAGAGACGCGAGGAAACCTTCAGCAGCTAGACCTGATAGAGTTCCCTGCAAAAGTTCTCAGCAGAAAGTTTAATGGACAGAAGCTCATTTACTACCAACTGTGCAGCCTGCAGTTCTTCCTACACATTATATAACTAGTCCCGAGATATCAACACCGCTCCAACTCCACTTCTTCTTCTTCTCCTTCTTCTTCTCCTTCTCCTTCTTCTTCTTCTTCTTCTTCTTCTTCTTCTTCTCCTTCTCCTTCTCCTTCTACTTCTTCTTCTCCTTCTTTTTCTTCTTCTTCTTCTTCTCCTTCTTTTTCTTCTTCTCCTTCTTCTCAGTCTTCTCCTTCTTCTTCTTCTTCTTCTTCTTCTTCTTCTTCTTCTTCTTCTCCTCCTTCTTCTCCTCCTTCTTCTTCTTCTTCTACTCCTTCTTCTTCTTCTTCTTCTACTCCTTCTTCTTCTTCTTCTTCTTCTTCTACTCCTTCTTCTTCTTCTTCTCCTTTTTCTTCTTCATCTTCGTCTTCTTCTTCTTCTTCTTTTTCTTCTTCTTCATCTCCTTCTTCTTCTTCTTCTTCTACTCCTTCTTCTTCTTCTTCTTCTCCTTCTTCTTCTTCTTCTCCTCCTCCTCCTTCTTCTTCTTCTTCTTCTCCTTCTGTTTCTTCTTTTTCCTCTTCTTCTTCTTCTTCTTCTTCTTCTTCTCTTTCTTCTTTTTCTCCTTCTTCTTCTTCTCCTTCTTTTTCTTTTTTTTTTTTCTTCTTCTTCTTCTTCTTCTTCTCCTCTGTATGGGCCCTTATCATTTTTGGTGATGTTGCAGATTATTGTGTATCATTGGCAAACTTGATGATGACGTTGGTGCTGATAAATCAACTGTTATTCACATCTGCATCAGACAGATAGACAGATAGATAGATAGACAGAGTGCCTCATTAAGTTCAGAGAGAAATTCTATCTTTGCATCGAAAGACAAGATGCATCAAAGCCATAAGAACAATGAAGCAAAATAAAAGAGAATAAAGGATGTGGAACAGAATATAGAAAGAAAGCATAAGTGTGTGCATTCAGTTAGAGGAAACAAGTATGAATATTTAATGTATTAATATACTCAACATTCCAGTCACAGCAAAAGCCATCGTTAATAATTATGGCATTTAGCTGATGCGCTTATCCAGAGTGACTTACAAGGTTAATTATATTACAGGTAGGCTAATGTAGCATTAGGAGTCTTGCCCAAGGTGTAGCACAGCATAGTCACTCAGACCGGGAATCAAACGCCAGTCTCCCCACATGGTGTGGGATGTATTACGGGTAGACCAATGTAGTGGTAGGTGTTGTGCCCAAGGACTATTATTGGTGTAGCACAGCATAGTCACAAACCCAGTCTTCCATGTGTGGCGGTAGCACCCTGGCAGGTAGTGGTGTTATCTGCACCAACAATGAGGAACATGATATAACTCAGGAGTTCATGGCTTGGAATTGGTGGAAACATGGCAGGAATGTTCTGCTTTCTCTCTCCAGGATTAACAGGAACAGGAGACAACGCAACTTCTTAAGATCAGCATGGTAGCCATGCTTTAGAGATCTTTGGTGTGAAACACATCTACACTGACATGCATCTACACATCAACACCACACCCTCTTTCCCTTCCACACTCGCTCGCCAGGCATGATGTCAATGCGTGAAAGTGTTTTACAGGGGTCACCTGAACTGTGGAATGTGGTTCATGTTACATAACCATTTTTCAGGCAGGCCGCTGCTATCAAAGATCATCACAAGATCATAAAAACAAGAAAAAAGTGTACTTATTATATTAACAATAAACATACATCAAGGCAACATACGTGTGGACTATGCTGAGCTGCCTGTGCACTCTGACCTCTACCATAACCCAAGCATGGAAGGTTTATTGCTAAGGGGGTAATGAAACCTCTACTGAAGGCCATAGTGTCCTTTAAGGCATTCCATAAAGCCTGTTTACCTCTATCTATGGGAACAATGAAAGCTCAAGCAGCCATGAAACAATGACACTGCAAAGGTGCCACCTAAGAGGACCCTTTCTCAAGAGTGTGTGACCTCTCTCTCGACCTGCCTGCGATTTCACCAAAACACAATTTCTTTTTAACATCCCGTGGGAAGAACCCTGGTGGGGTGGTGAGACTGAGGTATCACCCCGGAATATCTAATCAGACTCGAGGGCTGGACATGGCAAGAGCTCTCCACAGGCCTTAACTCAGAAAGTCACAGCTCCTCCAGGCGCCAGCTTCTACGACAGTTTCATCTGTCCTACAGATTAAATTTAATCATAACCATATGTCAGATTACAGTGTTATTGGGAAATAGGATAAAGGTTACCAGGAACAATAAATGATGATACATTTAGACTGAAATGGACAATGTTTATTGAGCTACACATACAGAAGTAGTGTCTCTCAGTATGACGCCATGACATCTTAGCATGGAGTTGTAGAGGTTCCTAATGGTGTCCTGTGATAATCCATCCCATGCAGCTTGAATATTCTCACACAATCCTGCAGATGGTGCGGTAGGGGTGGAGTGACAACAGGCCTTCTGGACACGTGTCAACAAACCATTCATCATGGTGCCTCCACACATGGATTCGTTGGTTGTCTCTACCAAGACTAAAGCAAGACCTTCTGCCATTCTGAGTCACTCACTGACAGTCTGGCACGACACCATTGCAGTCTTGTTGGCGTGGCATTAAGGGCGGTCTGTGTGCATGTAGTTCTGCGTCGTGGAGCCGCCTGTCAGTGGTGCTGGCACTAACAGGATGACTCATGGAGGCATCACTGCTTACTGAATGTCCACAATCATGGCTGTTGGGTCAATCAGGAACAGTGATAAGGACCTGCCTTCCTTACGTCACATGTGGCCGAGGGTGAAACCTGAATCAGACCTGCCCACCAATCTTCATTCCTGTTGGTTGATTCCTTCTGAGCGCATCTAGTGTTTTATGATGAGCTTATATATACATGTTGGGATATGAAAAGAGCATCTCAGAGAGGTGGAGTCTTTTAGAAGTAAAGAGTCGGAGGACTGTGGGGTCAAAATGACTCTTTCTACGCATGTAGAGAATCCGAACAAGGTTCTGTATACAAGGAACAAAGATCAAGACCAGTTCTGGATCTTCAGACATTAAAAACAGACACGGGTCTGTAGTAGAAATCCCTGGAACACTTCCCAAAACCATCGTCTGTGAACACAGTTCATCAGTGCATCCACACATGATGTTAAACCCCACCACACAAAGAAGAAACCATATCCAAACAGGATCCATAAACCAAACAGACACCCGAGGACTGTTTTATCTCTTCATGACTTCAGAGGGGGCAGACATGCCCCACTCCCCCTGCATGTCGGAGGATCTGCGGTGGAAGTGGTCCCAACTACAGGTACTTGGGTGTTCACCTGAGCAACAACCTCACCTGGAGCAACAACACTTCCAGTCTGGTCAGGAAGGCACATCAACGTCTCTACTTCCTCAGGCGGTTGAGGCGAGCTTGGCCTGGGAGCTCGGTCCTCACCTCCTTCTACAGATGTGTGGTGGAGAGCGTCCTATGCTCCAGCATCACCGTGTGGCACGGAAGCTGCTCTGCTGCAGACAGGAAAGCTCTGCAGAGGGTGGTGAAGGCTGCACAGAGGTCTGTCGGAGTCAACCTCCCCACCACCACAGACATCTACACCTCCAGATGCAGGAAGAGGGCTACCTGCATCATGAAGGACCCCACTCATCCAGCACACTCACTTTTTGTCCCGCTCCCCTCAGGCAGGAGGCTGCGGAGCATTAAGTGTAAAAGAACAGACTGAGGAACAGCTTCATTCCGGAAGCTGTAAGACTTCTAAATGCCACTTAGTGGAACCACTGCACCGACACTTTGACGACACTAGTCACTTTAAATACACTGCTACCTTTTCAATTTCCTGCTGCTCTCTCTCTCTGTATTTTTTTTTACATATATTTTTATATATTTTTGTATATTTTATTTATTTAGTACTGCTGTCTGGGTAAAACTGGGTCCTTGGGTACCACAGTTTCGTTCCACCCCATGTACCACATGTGATGCAAATGACAATAAAGTCTCCTTGAATCCTTGAGTCAACAGACATCGCGTGTGTAAATCTGAGGTGGATATTAATGACAGAAACTAAAGTGACTCAGTGCTTGTTTCACCTCAGAGTCATCATAAATCAGTCTGAATTGTCTTATTCTAAAAATGGAGCACATCTATGCAGACAGAGCTAACAGGGAACACTGACACAGCATGTTGACATAAAAGCCTCCATCAGGAACCACTACAACTAGCGAGGCAGTTTTGAGCAGTGCAGTGACTCATTCTAATTCAATTGCATTTATTTGTATAGGGCTTTTCACAACAAATGCAGTCACAAAGCCATTTTATGCACGTCTGGGCAAGCTGGAAGTGCAGAACGTGGGGGGGTTCTGAGGGGCCTGTTTATTTCTGGATTGTGACTGTATATAAATAAATAAATAAATAAATAATAATCATAATCAAAATCATAATAAAGGGCAGTACAGTGGTGCAGCTGTTAGCACTGCCTTCTCACAGCAAGTGAGGACACTTCTTTCCTGGGTAGGGCGTCCGGGGTCCTTTCTCCCTGCGTCTGCAAGGGTTTCCTCCCACAGCCCAAAGGCATGCAGTCAGGCTGATTGGAGATGCTAGATTGCCCTCTCGGTCTGTCCTTGCCCTGTGATTGGTTGGCACCCTGTCCAAGGTGTCCAATTAATGCTGGGACAGGCTCTAGCACCTCCCAACAAAGCAGCAGGATAAGTGGCTCAGCAGATGAACGAATTAATAATAATAATAATAATAATAATAATAATAATAATAATAATAATAATGATAATAATAATAAAATAATAATAATAATAATAATAATAATGATAATGATAATAATAATAATAATAATAATAATAATAATAATAATAATAATAATAATAATCATAAAAAGCTCTATACATTTTAGAGTGTAATAAAGACCCAGGCATGAGAGTTTAAAAGTAGAGTTTGTAGTTGCATGGTTTGAGATGTACTGTTGTCCTGGATGGTTTGAGGTAATCAGTCCATTGGCTGCTTTGGAGCGCATCACTCCAGCACACACAGGTGGAGGTGCAAAGAGAGGAAGTCTAGGCAGATCAGTTCTAAGGCCTGAACACTTTAGAGTTACTTCTCAGCCTGTGGCCGTGGACATATCTTGGTCATGACTGGTCACAATCTGATAGGTCACTGTTAGGCTCATTTGCATACATTTTGCCCAGAATGGCAGAGCAAAGTGATGGCATCACCAGTTTCATATATTAGTGTACGTCATTTCCTACCTCAGTATAGCACAGTGAAACATGGTGGGCTATGTTCTGTTTAAGTGAGTGAATAATAAACAAATAAATAAATAATCTAATTAAAACAGGGAAATTACTTTGCATGACATCATCGGTTGCACTACTTAAAAGGCCCCACCCGCCACTTATCCCTGTCCAGAGTCTCTGCCTTCCTTTAAAAATGGGAGGTACATTCAGAAGCACGAATTCACGCTAATGACGTATAGAAACAGTGGCATCTTGGCGCTGACCACGGTGCCTCCACACATGGATTTGTTGGTCGTCTCCACCAAGGCAATAGCTGGACTTGTCATGGGAGATGACCCGCTGCCATTCTGAGTCACTCCATCGTCTTACACAACACCAATGCTGTCTTTGCTGTTTGTAGTCCTGCGTCGTACAACCTTCTGCCAGTGGTGCCGCTACTAACAGGATGACTCATGGACTGCTCGCTGATTGAATCATGGCTGTTGGTTCACTGATCTGATGTAGATCTTCCAGATCCTTGATGTTGCTAATTCATATCTTCTGCTATCTGCTGCTGCAAAGAGTACGGTAATAGTAGTATTCAAACAACCAGTATGGTACGCAACATGCCGATAAGACTACCCTACTTCCCAGAGCTATATGGAGCAGCCCCTCTCAAACCTGTCCAACTCCTGGAATTGCTTTTAAACTCTTTTCTGAGGTAAATGATGCCACCAACATAACAGCACAAGTCAGGATGGAAAGCATGCACAACCGGATGACTGTATATAGTCACATGCATGTCCAGCCGAACATGTAACACAAATCATTAGCGTGTCTCATGATGTCAAACCTACACTCTAAGTCTCATTGCTGTTGAAAGGTTCCTTCTTGGTGCCAATATTTTTAACGGTGAGTTTCTATCTTCATTTCCCAGGCGATTATGAAGTGTAATTAAAAGGCAAATCAAATGAACAGTTTGGTAAACAAGTTTCTGTCCCAGTTTTTTGCTTGCTTCTGACTTTGCAACGTTGGAATGAGCAAATAAAATGAAATGAGGTTCAGAAGGTGAACTGAAAAAAAAAGATTTTGTTCTTTTTGAGGCTCCGAGTCTTCGCATTGTCTTCCGGCACCGTTCCATCACTGCCCACCCAAAACTGTCCATAGCTGACAATGATCACCCACTCTTGTCGCCCATCATTACACTCATTAGAGCTGCTGTAGGTACGGCTGTGTAGGCCTACGTTACTCAGCGGGGCCAGGCTGGAAGTACAGTCATTAATTTTAAGCAGTTCTGAGTTTGTTGTGTTCCAATGGCACACCAACACACTACTTACAGTACACTAACACATTACACTTACTGAGTTACTGTACACCAACACACTACTTACAGTACACTAACACATTACACTTACTGAGTTACTGTACACCAACACACTACTTACAGTACACTAACACATTACACTTACTGAGATACTGTACACCAACACACTACATACAGTACACTAACACATTACACTTACTGAGTTACTGTACACCAACACACTACTTACAGTACATTAACGCATTACACTTACTGAGCTACTGTACACCAACACACTACTTACAGTACACTAACACATTACACTTACTGAGTTACTGTACACCAACACACTATATACAGCACACTAACGCATTACACTTACTGAGCTACTGTACACCAACACACTACTTACAGTACACTAACGCATTACACTTACTGAGTTACTGTACACCAACACACTACTTACAGTACACTAACGCATCACACTTACTGAGTTACTGTACACCAACACACTACTTACAGTACACTAACGCATTACACTTACTGAATTACTGCACACCAACACACTACTTACAGTACACTAACACAATACACTTACTGAGTTACTGTACACCAACACACTACTTACAGTACACTAACACAGTACACTTACTGAGTTACTGCACACCAACACTCTACTTACAGTACACTAACACATCGCACTTACTGAGTTACCGTACACCAACACACTACTTACAGCACACTAACACATCGCACTTACTGAGTTACTGTACACCAACACACTACTTACAGTACACTAACGCATCACACTTACTGAGTTACTGTACACCAACACACTACTTACAGTACACTAACACATTACACTTACTGAGTTACTGCACACCAACACTCTACTTACAGTACACTAACACATTACACTTACTGAGTTACCATACACCAACACACTACTTACAGCACACTAACACATCGCACTTACTGAGTTACCGTACACCAACACACTACTTACAGCACACTAACACATTACACTTTCTGAGTTACTGTACACCAACACACTACTTACACTACACTAACGCATTACACTTACTGAGTTACTGTACACCAACACACTACTTACAGTACACTAACACATTACACTTACTGAGTTACTGTACACTAACACACTACTTACAGTACACTAACACATTACACTTACTGAGTTACTGTACACCAACACACTACTTACAGTACACTAGTGCATTACACTTACTCAGTTACTGTACACCAACACACCACTTACAGTACACTAGTGCATTACACTTACTGAGTTACTGTACACCAACACACTACTTACAGTACACTAACAAATTACACTTACTGAGTTACTGTACACCAACACACTACTTACAGTACACTAACACAATACACTTACTGAGTTACTGTACACCAACACACTACTTACAGTACACCAGTGCATTACATGTACTGAGTTACCGTACACCAACACACTACTTACAGTACACTAGTGCATTACACTTACTAAATTACTATACACCAACACACTACTTACAGTGCACTAACACATTACACTTACTGAGTTACTGTACACCAACACACTACTTACACTACACTAACGCATTACACTTACTGAGTTACTGCACACCAACACTCTACTTACAGTACACTAACACACTACACTTACTGAGTTACTGCACACCAACACACTACTTACAGCACACTAACACATTACATTTACCAGCTAAAAGATAACTTAACTGTTGTTTAAAGATAGTTGTGAGTTAAATTTCTCGAGCCACACCCAGGCCTGATTACAGCCACACCTGTTCTCAATCAAGAAATCACTTAAATAGTACCTGCCTGACAACATGAAATAGACCACAAGATACTTAAAGGCTAGACATTATGCCAAGATCCAAAGAAACTCAGGAACAAATGAGAAAGAAAGTAATTGAGATCTTTCAGTCTGGAAAAGGTTACAGAATGAGAGCCATTATCCACAAATGACACAAAAGACACCCACAACAACATCCAAAGAACTGCAGGCCTCACTCGCCGCAGTTAAGGTCAGCCTTCATGACTCCACCATTAGAAAGAGACTGTTCAAAAATGGCCTCCATGGCAGAGTGCCAAGAGAAAAACCTCTGCTGAGCAAAAACGATGTTAAGGCTCGACTCAATAAATGGAACCATGAGTCTACCAAAAGATCCTGAAGGAGAATGTCCGGCCATTTGTTCGTGACCTCAAGCTGAAATGAACTTGGATAATGATCCAAAACACACCAGCAAGTCCCCCTCTGAATGGCTCAAGAAAAACAAAATGACGACTGTAGTTGTTGCTGCTAAGGGTGACCCAACCAGTTATTAGGTTTAGGGGGCAAACACTTTTTCACCCAGGCCATGTAGGTTTGGATTTTTTTCCCCTAATAATAAAAACATTTAATTAAAAACTGCATTTTATGTTTACTTGTGTTGTCTTTGACTAATATTTCAATTCGTTTTAAATTGAAGTTTTATTTGAAACATTTAAGAGTGACAAACATGCAAAAAATAAGAAATCATGAAGGGGCAAACACTTTTTCACACCACTGTATACTTCTCTGTCTGTTCTGCTACTTTTAAAGTACTCACAACCCTAATTACGTTTTAGTGTTTTTCATTTTTTGTGTATGTTCTTTCCTATTGTCTCTTCAAGTGCTTTCTCTCAGCTAACGCAACATGCCAAACGTCCCGGCATGGAGTTGTAGAGGTTCCTAATGGTGTCCTGTGATAATCCATCCCATGCAGCTTCAATATTCTCACACAGTTCCTGCAGATTGTGCAGTAGGGGTGGAGATGGAGTGACACCAGGCCTTCTGGATGTGTTACACCTAAAAACAAACGGTTCATCTTGATGCTACTCACGATGCCTCCACACACGCTGCCTCCACACACGGTGGTCCACACATGGTTGTCTCCACCAAGACAAAAGCGGGACTTCATTGAATATGACCTGCAATCATTCTGGATCACTCCATAACATTAACGCGGTGTTAAGGACAGTCGTGGTAACGATCTCCGTGCATGTAATCCTGCGTTGTGCAGTCATCTGCCTTGGTGCTTGTGCATGGTAGTGCCGTGGCGCTGGCACTAACAGGATGACTCATGGAGGACATCACTGCTTGCTGAATGTTGGCTGTTGGGTCAGTCAGGTACAGTGATAAGGCGCGTCCTAATACAAGTTCATGCATATTATTCCTCTGTTCCCTCATCTCTTCGTAATGCACTTAAGTGAGTGAGCTCTAGCAGACGTGTAAATTGTGTGTATTGTGTTGCCCTTATAACGACCTTTTCTCCTCTATAGGAATGAGCACTGGGCTGGGGTTGCCAGGTAATGCTTTACTTGCTCTGGGTCTGTGTATTAATCTCTGGCCCCCTGTTTGGGCAGTGTCTGAGCTCGTGGTGAGTATTAATCTCTAGGTACCAGCACTGGCCCCCTGTTCGGGCAGTATCTGAGCTCGTGGTGAGTTTTAGGCTCTAAACTTCCTACTAGCTGGTATATTATCCAACGGAGCACTAAGCACGGTTGTAAGTCGCTCTGGATAACAGCGTCTGCTAAATACCTTTAATGTAAATGTTATACCCTTATATAAATATATAGAGTGAGGATTCTGAATGTTCAGTTCATATCAAATACATTACATCATGTCCATATTTAAAAAGTGGTTTGTTGTTTTTGTGAAAGAACTTTTACATCCTTGAAATGTCCTTGGCATTTCGGAATATCCTGGGTATTTGACATCCTTGGGATATCCCTTAACATCCTTGAAATATCCTTGGCAAAAGAAAAGAAAAGAGGCAGGTGCAGAGGTAAAACTGCTGATCATGGAACTGAATGTAACTGTAATAGCTTTGTATTTAAAGTGTAATGACATAACTATGCTTGAACAGTCAAACGCCTATGACCACACGCTAAATCGGAAACTCAGGAAGTGGGATTGGGAAGCTAAAGATCAAGCAGAGCACATCTGTTCCAGTATCACGCGCTTGTGGCGGTTTCTGTTTAACAGTTGCCAGTAATATTTTACTCCTGTGATGTCACAGGAAGTGACAGAGGTGCAGCTTCCTGTTCACTGAATGTTACAGTGGTGGA
This sequence comes from Prochilodus magdalenae, assembly GCA_024036415.1. Classification (NCBI taxonomy): domain Eukaryota; kingdom Metazoa; phylum Chordata; class Actinopteri; order Characiformes; family Prochilodontidae; genus Prochilodus; species Prochilodus magdalenae. Next base: position 17,686 of record JAMWET010003559.1, on the reverse strand, counting down.
CATTTCTATTAATAACTCAAAGCCTCACTAGAGCCCAGCTTCCTGGAACTGGCACGCTATTTCTGGCCCGATTATTAGGATTTATTCAACATCAGTCTCATTTCCGCCCAACTGCCCAGGATGGACGTAAGTGGCGGTCGCTTGCGCAGTTCATAAGCACATATGAGTGTCTAGATTAGAGGGTTCTCTCCAGAACAATCACCTCATTAATAACAGAGCGTTCTAGATAAGACTGGTGTGGAACTTCTTCACATAGCAATAAGGCAACGAGGTGGAAACAATCTGAAGACTGGTTTATTGGTAGAAGGAGCATCAGATCAGAGCAGTGGTGGAGCGCCTACTGTAGTAATCCTCAACACAAAATCCCTCTCTCTCTCTCTCTCTCTCTCTCTCTCTCTCTCTCTCTCTCTCTCTCTCTCTCTGTGAAGCGTTCATCAGGCAACAGTTGGTTAGTGCAGATTAACCACTAATGAAGCGATACGAGCAGAGGAAAAAAAGGTTTACATAATATGACGTAGATGGCTCGGTATCAAGTACGCCAATCTTCCACCCACCAAATCCAGATTAATGCCACAGAGAGAGAGAGAGAGAGAGAGAGAGAGAGAGAGAGAAAGAAAGGAAGAGAAAAGGGGGATAGATAGATAGATAGATAGATAGATAGATAGATAGATAGATAGATAGATAGATAGATAGATAGATAGATAGATAGATAGATAGATTTAAAGAGAGGAAAGGAGTTAAAGAGTAAGCACAAAAAGAAGGAGAAGGAAAGAAGAGGGAGTGAGGGAGAGGGAGCAAGAAAAGAAAGTGATTAGGATATAGAAAAGGAGAGAGAGAGAGATAAAACAGCAGCTGGTGAGAAAGAGAAAGATGGATAGTGAGCGATAGATAAATAGAAATAGATTTAAATAGAGTAAAAGAGATAAAGATGGTTGGAAAGAAGGAGAGGAAGCAAGAAAGGGACACAGATATAGAGTGATATAGAGAGGAAGAAAGATTGAGAGAGAGAGAGAGAAAGAGAGAGAGATGAGAGAGTGAGTGAGAGAGAGAGATGAGAGAGTGAGAGAGAGATAGAGAGACAGAGAAAAAGACAGAGAGATGGAAATCAAGAGATACATGGATAGAGGGACAGAGAGTATGGGAAAAAGAAACTGAAAAAGAGATGGACAAAAAGAAAGAACACAAGCAAGAGTTAGGTGGAGAGAAGGTAAGGGAGTCAAAAAAGTGATGGGGGTGTAGAGAAAGAAAAAAGGGAGGGAGACAGAAAGAAAACATATAGAGAGAAAGAGAGAAAGTGAAAGAGATGAGAGTGAGAGAGAGATGAGGATGGAAAGAGGGAAAAAGAGGAAAAAGAAAGACAAAGCCCCCTGGTGGTCTAAGACACAGACACAGAAAAAGGGACCAAAACAATTAGAGAGCAAGAGAGAATGTGAGGTTAGAGAGAAAAGATAGAGAAAGAGAGAAACAGAGAAAAAAAGATGGGCATACAGATGGACAGAAAAAGAAAGAGACCCTCGGTAGCCACATTACCAACATAACGACCTTTAGTGTTTTAACCTCCAGTGTAGATCAGCTGAACTCAAAGCAAAGCTCATCCTCCAACACAGAGCACAGAGCGTCCCCACATCACCAGACATCGTTACAGCTCCAGCTCGTCCACACTTCTACTAAAATTCACATCAGTTAAAATCCTTGATTTCACCAGCCTACTTCCTTTACCTTACCAAGAACGAGACTGAGCTTCAGTATATGGATGTCTCTCTCATGACATTTTAAAACTACAGATAAAAGTCTGAATAGTAAAAATGAAATGAGAATGTTTTATAAAACATCAAATGAGGAGCGCAAACTAAAACCATGCATAAAATCATAAAACACCGCTTCCCTCCAAGAGCAAAGCACTGTGGTGCAACCTCAGGCTTCAAACTAGAAACAAGAGACATACACTACCATGTAGAATTCTTCACTGAAGGTCAGCAGGGTTACCAGTGGTCTGTACAACGCCCTCCACTCTGGCTTAACACACGTGTTCAGCACTTTCATCCAGGCTCTGTACAGCAATGTAGTGAGCCTCTACTGCCTATAGACTTGCTGGATTTCTCTCATGCTAAGTTTCTCACATCCAGTGTCACATTGGTGTCAGAAGTGGTATACTGCCCCCCAGCGGGCTGGTGAGGAACAGCTCTACCACAAGCCTAAAAGATGAGCAGCAGAGAAGACCACCAAACAGCTTATGACTGCAAAAGAGGAGGCAGCACGACTCGACTATGGAGAAAGCGGCATTGGGAAACTTGGTGGTGGAAGACACCTGGCAGGGACCTCTGGATAGTAGCTACCTGTGAGGTCATCAGGGTGGCCACCTATCAGTGGAGCAGCATGGCGTGCTAGTGGTGAACTGTAGAGTGACATATGGAGCAGTGCTGGGAGATCTGCCATGATGCAAAGAATGACACAGCACTCAGTCTCTCTTTACTCTGACAGCCCGGGAAAGAGGTTACAGCCCTCGAGGGAAGACTGAAAACACCCAACAGCCACTGTGTGTGTGTTTGCTGGGACAGTGCATTCAGCATGCACTCCAGGGACTAGGCTTGGACTTTGTGGAGTTGTTGGAACAGCTCTTTTATAGAGGGGGAAGTGGGGCTATGCAGAGATGGCCATGAATGGACAGGGGGTGTGGTCACACACAGAGCCTCACAGAGTAACAGAGACCTAAATCAAGCCCCCCGTGAGCAAGCCAGAGGCAACTGTGGCAAGACAAACTCCCTTGGGTAAGGAAGAAACCTCGAGAGAAACCAGGCTCATGGGTGGAACCCAACCTCTTTTTTTTCAAGGCTTTGCAACTTGTTTCAATGGAGTGTGTGTAGCCCTGAGAGTCCTGGAAAGAATTCCTCTACACTGGTAGCCCCTCACTGCTATTCATCAGGGTTGATCAGAACAAATGTGTGACTATGTGGTCGTGCTTCATTTAATGATATGTACATGTGGTGCATGGGCTATACCGTGCTGGGCTGAACTGTGTGGGTATTTATGACCTGCCAGCTCAGCCATTCAGACATTTGAGAATAACCCTGCAGTTCTCACTACAGTAGTGTTCAATAAAGAAGCATTTGCTTAAAGCACTATGGTTCCTGCACCTCCTTTGCCCAGGCATCATAGTAGGTTACCTGAAAGTCCATGCCTGATTTCTCTTTGCACTCCAGAAGGAGACCCTTCACAGTCACACAGGACTTTAGTTATGTTGAGCCCAAGGGTCTTCCTTTGTGAGTCTTTTCACCCCCGCACCACAGTCCTTCATTTGTGCCGGCTCCTCAGGAGTAAGTCCTGACCTCCAGCGAAGCAGGAGCTGAAGCACAACCCACTGGCATCTCAACCCATGAACTCTGCGAGGTCGGGTCTCGCAATCTCCATGAGCTGTTGAAGTGCCGTGACTCCTGCACTGCCCTGGACCCCATCCGAACAGTGTGCAAAGCCTTGATCGTGGCTTTGAAACCTGGCTTGAATGCAGAGCTCTCCAGAGCTTTCCACAGGTACCCTTATGGAACCCGGTTGAAAACCAGGAGAGGTGGGGATTGGGAAAGAGAGAGATCGAGAGCAGAAGAGAGACAGAGAGGGAGGGTCTGGCTGTGGGTTTGGATGTGAGATGTGTTAAATCAGAGTGAGTCCCGAGGCTCTAAACTGTCTTGGTTTAACAGTGACGGTAGTAAAGAGCTTCAGTGGAATAAAAGCGTGTTTGGAAAGTAAATGTCGGAGGGAAAGAGCGCTGGGGAAGCTGAGGAGGGGGGAGGAGAAGCGTGAGTGGGCGTTTAGCTCACACAGTGAGGATGACTTGGGGCAGATAATACTGCGATTGCGTCAGTCTTCACACCACCGAGATTAAAGGCTAAAACAACAATCTGCTGCGATCACTCGTAAAGATGAAGCTCGGCAGTGCTGCACTACAAAGAAGATGAGCTAAAATACACGAAACAGACACTGACGTTCAGGAAAGCATGGCTTAACACTAGTCAAATGATCTGCACAGGCAGCAAGACCATCTTACATGACCACCAACCTTAAAATACTCATCATCAAAAGAATAGTTGCACAAATAGCTGCAGCCAGAAGGAATGATATGACAGGAGTGAAACTTGGTGGGTAGGTTTGACACTGTGAGACATGCCAATGATTCGAGTTTCACGCTCAACCACGCATTTGATGCAAGCAAGGATTGGCCTTATCTCTGAACCTGATTCACCCAGCATCCACGACTGCAGACATTCAGTGAGCAGTGATGACCTCCATGAGTCTTCCATTGGTAGACTACCTCCATGAGCACAAATAACAGCAGTGATTCCATGCCACTCTTGGATTAGAGAATTGTGCAGTTGGGCCAGATTTGGTGAATGCCTTCCCTGGTAAAATTTTGAGTCGAGTTTCCTGTAGACTGGGATTTTAGCCACTGCTGGTAAACCTGCACTATGGTTCCATACACCTGCGGATTCAGCTACTTCCTTCACACTATGGTCTTGGGCATGCCCCCAAATGCTCAGTCACTCCTTTTAGCCAATCATTAACATCTGCTTTGGAGCCATTTTCCACACATGGAACGAGACATTCCCTGCACCGTAGCACCTCCTCTCAATCTATGGATCCTGTCATTCACACCACGCAGGTATTTAAAGCCCTGTTTGCCATCTGCAGGAGTGTACACCTTAAACATGCAATGTAACATTTGTTTTGCCTGTTGATAATTTTTTATAATTTTGATTTCTGCAGTTATCTGATTATTAAAATAGCCATATGAACAGCATTCTCTGATTACTTATTATTAGACAGAATTAAGGCCTAGAAATCCAACTATTCACTCTGCATAAGAGTGCTGGATTTTAGTTTTAGTTTTAGTTTAGGTTTCTCGGTGCATGCATACCCTCACAGATTTCTTTTGTTCTTCTAGATGATGCAAGTTTATATTCTTGCTGACTGACTAATAGAGTTTTGTGTGTGTGTATATATATATCGTCACTGTCCAAAGAAAAACAAGTATCTCCAAAATGGCAACTTTACAGGAGAGGCCAAAAACCTCATTCAATTTTAATGTAACTCAATGGAACCAGACGTCTTTCCAAGCACTTTTGGGCCATTTCAGTTGGTCCATTCATAATGCAAATCTCACAAAGTGTAAACGGCAGCTGCTGTTTTCAAATGATACATATATATATCTATATATATATATATATATCGGTGTCCAATGAAAAACAAATATCTCCAAAATGGCAGCTTTACAGCCCATGGGACCATTTTTATATATATGAATTCATATTTGCGACGAATCTTATTCTGTGAGTTTATTGGTTGTACAGCAGAAATCTGATCACTGCCTGACTCCTGTAGACCCAGAGTTTCCCCATTATCTGACTTACACAAGTGCATGTAAATGTGTTAAACGGATTACTGGCACAATCTGATTTTCTGCAGCTATAAGATAATTAAATGGATGTAAACACCCTAATGAATCTGATATGTGGCTTTCTAGAGAAACCTGCCAACAAAGAATTGTTACCAGCAAACGTCTGCCAAAACCTGCCCGATATGACATAAAATGCTATGAAACTGCTGCCTGTGATTTTGTTGTACTGTAATGAATGTTATTTAACTCTTCAGGGCATCTCAAAAGTAAGAAAACACCCATATAAAATGAAATCGCTTTGGCAGACGGTGACACAAGCCTTGGAAACCAGTTAGGCCATGGCAGCCATCTTGAATACTGCCATGGCGGATTCAACTTCAGGTTTTCAGTGGGGACGGTAGGTGTGTGTGACACATCAAACTGTTAGAGAATTCCACCAGATAAATGATGGTGTGCTTCATGTGAATGTAACTTTATTCATCTTGTGTTAAAACAGTGATTTTATGTGAAGCCAGAAAACTAGCTGGATTCCTGGACCCATCAATAACCCCTAATGTTTTGGGACCATTTGATCAAAGCCCCATGACAAGACCGCCTTTCTGCCTCCATACATGGATTCGTTGGTAGCTCTGCCAGGACAAAAGCGAGACTCATCACTGAAGATGATCTGCTGCTGTTCAGAGTCACTCCATGACAGTCTGGCATGACACCATTGCAGTCTCTGGTGACGATGACGTGGTGTTAAGGACAGTCGTCGTAAAAGTCTGCATGGACAGTCTGGCAAGACACCATTGCAGTCTCTTTTAACGATGACGTGGTGTTAAGGACAGTCGTTGTAAAAGTCTGCATGGATGTAGTCCTGCATCATGCAGCTGTCTGCCTATGGTACTGGCACTAACAGGATGACTCTTATTGAACAACTGAATGTCTGCGATTGTGGCTGCGGGGTCAGTCAGGTACAGGGATAAGGGCGTCCTTGCATGCGTCACATGCATGCCCGAACATGGAATTTGAATCATTTGCATGTCTCACAGTGTCAAAACTACCTGATGATACGTGTATTTCATATAATCATCCAACAGGAATGAAACTTGGTGGGTAGGTTTGACACTGTTCATGATTCAAGCTTCACACACTGCCACACATGTGGCGTAAATGAGGACGAGCCTTATCACTGTACCTGACTGACCCAACAACCGTGACTGCAGACATTCAGTGAGCAGTGATGCCTCCATGAGTCATCCTGTTAGTGCAGCACCATTGGCAGACAGCTGCATGACACAGGACTACATGCACGCAGACCATTACGACGACTTCCCTTAACACCAAATCAGCTTCACCCTAGACTGCAATGGTGTTGGGCCAGACTGTCATGGAGTTTTTGTCTTGGTGGAGACGACCAACGAATCCATGTGTGGAGGCACCGTGGTCAGCACACTGAGCAGTTGTGTCCAGAAGTCCTGGTGTCACTCCACCTCCTCCCCTACCACACAGTCTGCAGGAACCGCTTGAGAATATTCAAGCTGCATGGGATAGGTTATCACAGGACACCATTAGGAACCTCTACAACTCGAGACGCCTGGAATGTTGCAAAACATGCCAAACATGCCAAACCAAATACCATACTGAGAGACACTACTTCTGTATGTGTAGCCCAATTAATATTACCCATATCAGTCTCAATTTTAATAAATCATTTATTGTTCCTGGTCACCTTTAAAACAACTGATTTTATTTTTGCAATAGCGTGGAACATACCATCTCACATGACATATAGATTTATTGATATGGAATATGGAAAGTAACAGGTTGCAAAAGTTCACAAACAATTTCTGACAGTTGCAGGCTTAAATTACTTTGTCCTGTCTTCTGTGAACATCTGGGTATATTAAACGTGACCCTGAGTGCAGCTTTAGGGCTGTTTAATATGCCATCCAGAGAAAGACTTGCTGGAGGTGTGTTCTGGGAACTCCTTTCACATTGTTTCTACAGAAGCTCAAGCATAACTTCAATAACAGATATCGCCTAGTGTGTTCATATCATCAATAGTAAGTTTCCATAATAAACCACAGAACAGAATAGGACTCCGACCAGAACAGAGAATGCATTTCCTAACCTAATTATACCACTGCGTTTAAATATGGGAAATATTGACCGACTCCTTGTATCTACACTTAGTGTTCATTATATCAGCTCCACTGACCGTATAGGAGCTCTACAGTTACAGACTGTAGTCCATCTGTTTCTCTGTATACTTTATAACCCTGTTCTTCAATGGTCAGGACCCCCACAGGACCACCACAGAGCAGGTATTATGTGGGTGGTGGGTCATTCTCAACACTGCAGTGACACTGACGTGGTGGTGGTGTGTTAGTGTGTGTGGTGCTGGTGTGAGTGGATCAGACACAGCAGTGCTGCTGGAGTGTTTAAACACTGTGTCCACTCACTGTCCTCTCTAATAGACACACCTACCTTGCTGGTCCACCTTGTAGATGCACAGTCAGGGGCGATAGCTCATCTACTGCTGCACTCTTTAGTGTTGATCATCTTCTAGTCCTTCATCAGTGGTCACAGGACGCTTCCCACAGGACGCTGCCCACAGGACACTGTTGTGCTGCGTTGTTTTGGTTGGTGAACGATTTTCAGTCCAGCAGTGGCACGGAGATGTCCAGCAGCACTGATCCACTCAGTGTCCACACACTAACACATCACCACCACCACATCAGTGTTACTGCAGTGCTAAGAATGATCCACCACCCACATAATACCTGCTCTGTGGGGGGTCCTGTGGGGGTCCTTACCATTAAAGAACAGGGTAACAAAATATGCCCCACATGGTGCTTCTAATAAAGTGGCCAGTGAGTGAAAGTATAAAACTGGTGTTTTGAATAAAGTGACCAGTGAGTGGAAATACAAGGTGGGTGTTTCTAATAAAGTGGCCAGTGTGCAGAGCTAATGGATATCTGATAAATGGAACAGTGATCACGACTGTAATAAGTAAAAGGCCACTCTTTTCTACAGCTGAGGCTCAGTACAGCACTGGATATGTGCTAGGTCAATGTGGAGAGGGTTGCCTAGTCAGTCAAAGGATGCCATCTAATGGACAACGTGCATGCAGGGCTGGGATTACGGCTGACCATGCAGCCCATTGCTCTGGCCAAACAGCTGGTGGTGCAATAGGATTGTAAAATAAATGCCTTGCAAGCATGACAAACATGAACTCTTGGGTTGGAGCGATGAATGTGTAGTGTATTTACACTGGAGGAAGACTGGTAACACCCCTTAATCTGTTGTGGGCACAGTTTCACAATCATGGGGACTTCAGGACCAGGGACAGCACCACGATTCTCAGTGTGGCTGTGTATGCTTATGCTGGCACCATACAGACTCATGTCTGAATGCTGTAGTCCTTCCTCTTTCTGTACCCGATGCCACACAGTGTCAGCAACACAGGGCTGAATGCAGACGGGTTGGTTTTCAGACTGCTTATGGCAATGATGGTAGAAGCATTTCTGTCATATAGCTTTAGTAGTTGATGGCAGGAGCTGATAGGGGACAGGTGGCCTACATGGCCCATTAAATGGCTCTGCTGGTTGGCCGTTAGTGTACTCTGGTTGGCCATCTGTGTACTGAAATACCTATAGCCTAGAGCCTTTAACAAGCGTATGCACTCTACCAGCGTGAGGTTGAGTGTGCTGTTAAAAGACTGAGCCTGGAATACTGTCACATGTATGTTTGTGCTGATTGTTGACATTGAGAAAAGCTGAAAGTGAACCATCAGAGTAACCCTCCAATCAAAATCTTTTTTTCCATGATCTTCTTGGAACATAAAACGTCTTCTGACTTCTGGCCAAGTTACCAAAGGCCAAAGAGTGGGTAGGAGGGAGGGTGGGGGTTATCATTAACCAATAGTATGGCTCCTGAGGGGCACATCCATCTAAACGCTAGCCTTATCGCTGGGAGAAGGCCAGCTGGTCCTTGGCAATGGCACATCCACCCATGCCTGGGAGTCCCAAAGACTGTAATTGGCCCCACTCTTTCCTGAGGGGGTCGAATGACCTTCCTTCTCCTTCATTACTTCATTGACTGATGTTGGCAGACGTGATGTGAAGCAGAGGCTCTACACACTTCATTTTTCCTACTCTACATCCAGCTCAGCCTGCAAGGAGCTTGTTAATCAGATACTGAGTAGAATGAGGTTGAACTTGGCTGGGACTGGGATTGGGAACTCCAGGTAGGGAACTCCAGTGAAGCTCCATTGGGGCACTGGTGTTCTACCAGTTTATTCTATCTCCCCTTCCACCTTAAATGGTGCTGTGGTTATATGGTGCCGTTTGAGGCATTGTAAAAAAAAGTGGAACAGGTGGACACTCAACGTCAGAGCCAGAATGTAAATTCTGTAATGTAATGTAAATGTAGCAGAGTTTAAGGTGGAATGAAAAAATTCTAACAAGAAACTGGCAAATGAGAAGCTGAATGTCTGAACCTGAATGTAAACACTGCACTATTTAAGGTGGAATAGGAAAAATATGCAAAACACTGGTGAATATAAAGCTAAATGCAAGAGCCAGAATGTAAATACTGCAATATTTAAGGTGGAACAGGTAAATGTGAACAAGAGATTTGTAAATAAGAAGCTATTTTTAGCCCAAGATTGTAAATCTTAAACTATTTAAGGTGGAACTGGAAAATTCTACAAGAATCTGGCGAATAAGAAGCTATATATCAGTGCCAGAATGTAGATGGCACACATTTCAAGGTGGAACCAGAAAATACTTACAAGAAGCTGCTGAATCAGCAGATGAACACCAGCGCCAGAATGTAAATGCTGCACCATTTAAGGTGGGCGAATAAGAAGCCGTCTTCAGACTTACAGTTTCACAGATGGTAGTACTTTCTTGTCAAGGAGGTTCTAAATATCCTACCTAGAGTTTAATGCACAGAGTTACAGATAAATATGCAGTATTGTAGGACATTTTAGCAAGCATCCTTTGTCTTCTTGCTTCTGGGTTACTTAACTGATTCTATAGCGCCACGAAACTCAAGCTGCCACTTCAGCATAACAATGTGAAAGGCAGTCATTACAGTCAGTGTGTGGTTTGCCCTTTCTAGACTACTGTAGCAACACTGCGGCTCTACATAGCAGCCTCTGTTGGAAGACGACCTGCTCCTATGCAGATATGAAGGACTGGCAACAAACTTATAGGTAGAGGTAATTATACACATATATGAAAATATCATTTTGTGTATACAGGGGTTGGACAATGAAACTGAAACACCTGTCATTTTAGTGTGGGAGGTCTCATGGCTATATTGGACCAGCCTGGTGGCCAATCTTCATTAACTGCACATTGCACCAGTAAGAGCAGAGTGTGAAGGTTCAGTTAGCAGGTAAGAGCACAGTTCTGCTCAAAATACTGCAATGCACACAACATTATGGGTGACATACCAGAGTTCAAAAGAGGACAGATTGTTGGTGCACGTCTTGCTGGCGCATCTGTGACCAAGACAGCAAGTCTTTATGATGTATCAAGAGCCACGGTATCCAGGGTAATGTCAGCATACCACCAAGAAGGACGAACCTCCACCAGCATCACGAAGTGACCTGGCCACTATCCTGCAAGAAGAATGGCTTAAAATCCCTCTGACCACTGTGCAGGACGCAGTATATGTCATTCCCAAGACCAACTGACGCTGTATTGGCCGCAAAAGGAGGCCCTACACCATACTAATAAATGATTGTGGTCTAAAACCAGGTGTTTCAGTTTCATTGTCCAACCCCTGTATATTCCAACATTTTAGAAAAAAATTATTATTCAGTTCTTCTGGAAAGAACTGATGTAGAGTGGAAATGTATACTGTGGTCTAACAGGTTCGCTTTTTAGATTCTAAAGTTGTGCTCTTTCTACAAAGAAAAAGAATGTCCAGAATGCTCATTCTCTTGGTTGTTAAAAGTGTAAAGTTAAAAGCCAGGGTCTGTCATGGCATAGGTTTTATTAATGCCCATGGCCTGGTAACTTGTACGTCTCTGAATACCATTAATCCTATTATATAAGCTCATTGGACAAAAAATAGTCACCTGTACCTAAATAAAATGTACCTAATAAAATGTAATAGCACGAGCATCAGTTACAGCTGTGCACTAGACTTGATTTGGCATGGACTGGACAAGTTTCTAGATGTAGGCCATATCAATGTTCAGCCACTCTTGCATCAAAGAATTGGGCAGTTGGTCTAGATTTGGTGGATGCCTTCCCTGGCACAATTCTGAGGAGAATTCCCGGTAGACTGGGATTTTAGCCACTGCTGGTAGACCCGTATGACCGTACGCTTCCATACACCTGCAGATTCAGCTACTTCCTTCACACTATGGTCTTTGGCACGTCCAAATGTCTAATCACTCCTTCTGGCCAATCATGAACATCTGCTTTGGAGCCATTTCGCACACATGGTACGAGACATTCACTGCACTGTACCACCTCTTCTCAATCTATGGATCCCATCACTCACACCCGCAGGTATTTATAGCTTCATCATCCTTGTATAGCGCCATCTGCAGGAGCCTGAAGTTACTACAACCTTAAACACACAAGGTGACTAGTCACACATTGTGCAGTAACATACAAATTTGAAACCATAGTTGTTGAGACCCTGTATGTAGCTGAAGTCTTGTATACAGGAAAAATGTCTTTGCCTTCGGACAATGTAACACACCGCCTCTTCTAATCTACTGCTTTATAAAGTTCACCTTTCATGCTTCAACTGGAGGGAACTGTGATGGGCATACCTCATCAGATCAGAGTGATGTGCTTATTTGCAGTCAGCCCAGTTACTGCAGGTTTGGAGCAGTAGGCTGGGCAGGTCTCCAGTTTTGTGTGCTAATCCATGATTTCTGTCTGGCTTTGGCTGTAATGCAGTATGGGTTCAGGCTGAGAGGGGCAGAGCCTATTAACAGAGTGCCATGCTGACTGTCGTGCCCAAGTGGCATCCAAAGGCCTTACACAGCGTTTACATAGTGCACGTCGACAATTTGCAAACCAAGTGCTAACTGGATGTCCTATGGTTCTCATTGGAGCAGCGACAGACAATTGGGTTACAGCTAGCGGCAATAGCAGCACAGCGCAGCAGTCAGCGGAACGTTCCATCAAGAGCTCAACATCCTAACTTTAGCTATTGTGTCGCATCAGCGGAATAAACCAGATGTAGATTTTGGGGGGAGAAATGGGACACTGTTTCTTCCTTGTGCTCATAGATTTCCCGTTTGAAACATTGGTTCCTTTTGACCCTGTCCAACCAAAAATAGCCCTGGATCTCGAACTGTTGCGTTCAGGTTTCTTAGAACCTTATTCAGGGAACAGTGTTTATTGGAACCGAGGGTAGGCACAACAGTAGGAACAAGATGGCGGAGAGCACAGATTACCTGCGAGCGCTTGTGCTGTTATTTTAGATGTCTGGTTTCTTCCAAAAGACAAGCATGGATCAAGAGGATGTAGAAGAGTGTCTTCAGCAGACCACGCCAAGCTTTTCACTATTCACTATTCTTTGTTTGTAGTTGGGAATTAACTTATCATGGCTGAACCGGAAAAGAATCTTGTTGGCACACGTCCAAAAGGCCTGGTGTCACTCCACCTCCTGTGGAACTGTGTGAAAATGTTCAAGCTGCATGGGATGGATTATCACAGGACACCATCAGAAACCTCTACAACTCCATACCGAGACGTCTATCAACATTGTGGCCAACACCATACTGAGAGACACTAATTCTGTATGTGTAGCTCAATAAATATTACTCATATCAGTCTAAATGTATCATCATTTATTGTACCTGGTGACCTTTATCTTCCTTCCCAACAGCACTGCCATCCCACACCTCCTTCTGGGTGCAGCTATTTTTTTGATGATGGGTGTTTAATCGATAAGACTTTACAAATGATTCAGAAATTAAAAAGTACAAGCAGCAGCATGAGGTTGACTGAAACTAAGCTTGACTTGGCATTGAAGTAGCTGTGTATTGTCAGCGCATTTACTGAATCCCTTCATTCTTATGTCATTGTAGTATATGACAAAATTCTGTATATCCAGGCGAAGCTCCAACACGGGACGCTCTCCAACATGCTGTGATGTAGGACGGATGATGGGAGTTAGAGAGGATCTCCCAACATGTTAAAGCCAGAACATACACACACGCCTTTAAGCCCTCACTGTACACACACACACACACACACACACACGCACGCACGCAGATTAAAGGAGAAGTGTGTAAAAACGGGGGGCGGGGATCAATATGCTATGGGGAATTGAATGTTTTCTCATTACTCCTTCCTCAGAGGCACATGGAAACAGAGTAAGCAAAATAAATAGAGAGATTATCAGAGGATCACAGAGCAGCTTCATAGTTCCACAGTTATAACAGAGCTGAAGTTGCTGACACATTTGATGTAGCACCCAGTCACACTATGTAAATGCCAAATTGGCTTAAACATCTTATGTCCTGGGCTTCAGCTTAACTGTGTTAAATACAGGGGAGTCACTAGAGGTTTAAAGAGAGGGGCTCCAACCCTACACACTAGGGATGCACCGATCCATTTTTCCGGGTTCTGATACCAGCATGATACATAAGTTTTGCATATATGTTGATAGATAGATAGATAGATAGATAGATAGATAGATCGTCCTTCGAGGCGGATGCTTGTTTCTTGAATTTCCCTCTGGGATCAATAAAGTATATCTATCTATCTATCTATCTATCTATCTATCTATCTATCTATCTATCTATCTATCAGATTACTCTCTGGCTTTCTGCATGTTGTTGCTCCTGTTCGTGAGTCAAGTGTACTGTAAGAATTCGGGTTGCACTAGCACTGTGGAAGTACAGAGAGGAGGGTTTCATTGTGAGGTTCCTCTTCGTTTGAGGAAATAGTTTTGTTTAGCTTCGTTAAGCACACCAGTTTTTCTCCAGGCGGCCTTTGTTTGTTCCACGTTTGTATGTTCTTCCTCTGCACATTGTCCGCTCTGCTGGGGAACTGTTAGCGCACCTTGTAGCTGGTCTGCGATTACAACAACCATATTTCAAATCTTACAGGGGTGCAACAGTTTCTCGTTACATCTACAGGCATCCCGTCAAACTATGTGCAGCACAGCACACATCGCAAACAAATTAAAGTAGGCATCGGCCTAATCATCCGATCCAGCCAATTTTATTAATATCAGAACCGATATCTGATCCTAATATCGTGTCGGTGCATCCCTACTACCCATTTACACTAGTAGGCAACAAGCCACTTTTGTCTGTTGTGGGTGTGTTCAGTGCCGCTTGCCATTGTCTTGACTGGCTGCTTGCCATTGTCTTGAAAGGTCCAGGAAAGCCAGGTAGTTCTTAAAGCATCTATTATTAATAACCAGAGAATTTGTATGGCAAGCTACAGGGGTTGGACAATGAAACTGAAACACCTGGTTTTAGACCACAGTCATTTATTAGTATGGTGTAGGGCCTCCTTTTGCGGCCAATACAGCGTCAGTTGATCTTGGGAATGACATATACTGCGTCCTGCACAGTGGTCAGAGGGATTTTAAGCCATTCTTCTTGCAGGATAGTGGCCAGGTCACTACGTGATGCTGGTGGAGGTTTGTCCTTCTTGGTGGTATGCTGACACCCTGGATACCGTGGTTCTTGATACATCACAAAGACTTGCTGTCTTGGTCCATTAGATACTCCCACGTTTTTATGACACTACTGAAACACACTAGGTTTTAGTCTGTAGGTGGAGCATTATTTTAGCCACACCCCTGCAGAGGAGAGGAAGTGAGGCTACATTCCTGTCCCACATGGCCATGTGGTGAACAGCTAGATCCCAGTGTTGTGAAGTAAATGTGTAGAACTAAAAATTGTCACAACTGAAACCTATGACGCTTTTATGTGTGTACAAACGGATCAAAGTTGTGCTTGTGTGTCATGAACAGTCACTACTTGGTAAATATATGAATGTGTACTTTACATTTATGGCATTTAGCTGATGCTCTTATCCAGAGCGACTTTACAAGGTTCATCATATTACAGGTTGGCCAGTGTACTGTTAGGAGTCCTACCCAAGGACTCTTATTGGTGTAGTACAGCATAGTCACCCAGACCGGGAATCAAACCCCAGTCTCCCACATGGGGTGGTGGCTCTTTGGTGGGCGGTGGTATTATCCTCTGAGCTACACCAACCACTACGTGTTCCATCATGGGTCTTATTAAGGTACAGAGTCACTCAAAACCAAAGGGTTTTAGTCTAAAAGGCCAAGTTTAAAAGTCCTAGTGGCTGGTATAGTGTAGTGGGTTTCTCCACTGCCCTCCATGCTGTAAATTCAATGTTCGATTCACATCTGGGCAGCCACCCTACACTATACCAATAAGAGTCCTTGGGCAAGACTCCTAACACTACCTTCACCTACCAGTGTAAATGTGCAGTTAAATGTCCTAGTTGTGTTTCCAACTTCCCCGTTTGATGGAACGATCCACATCTTGAATTTTCGTAGAGCACCCTCTTGCTTCTTCTGAAATAACTTTCCTAGATAGAAAGTCCTTGAGAGTTATCAGGAGACGGCACTTTGTACATTGCCTAATCCTTGAAAACGTCAGTGACACCAGCTGCAGAAACAGGGAGTTCTGCTGAAGTCAGCTTGAGGCAGTTTATCCCAGAAGCACAACACCACTTGATTACTAAAGGTAAAGCCAGTGTAAGTGTAGAGTTCACCTCAACATCTCAGTGACATAATATGGCAGTGTTTATTGCAATTGATGGGAAGCAGTGACTGCGAAGAGTCTATGCCAAACTACAAGCACAATTACCTGCGTTACATCAAACTGCAGATTCTAGAAACACACTTTTTCAAAAACACTACACACAATTTTCTGCATTTATTCACAAAGTTATCAGCAAGGAACACACTGATTATCCAAAATTCTAAAGTTAATTGCCCCATACTATGCACACTGACTCATCAATGAGCTAACACATGTCACACGGGTTTACAATTAGCAATCAGAAGCTTTAGCATTAAAGGGCAACAGGTGAGCTCTTCTGTTTTGGAGAAATGCTATGCCAAATTGGACACTGAGGCAGAGCAAGAGCCTAGAGGAGTGAGCACGTAAGAGAGAGGTGAGGACGGGATGGACGAGGTACGAGGATGAAGAAGTGCCCTTCTAACTACAAATAAGTGATGGTAATCCCATCTCTGAGAAGACTATAGCTACGGAAGCCACTAATTGGGAACACTTGGACCATAGTTTCAGGTCAACCAAGACATGGTTACTAACAAATAATAGAGGGGGTTAGTCCGCAAAGAAGTTACAGCAATTTGAGCAAGAGTACCACAGTTAGCAATCCATACTATAGCCGGACTTTCCGAATATCACATGACACTGAACTTAGGTAAAGCTAATAATCTAGACTTCTACACTAGTGGGAGAACTATACTTTAGCACATAAAAGTGATTCCCAGTAACTTCCAATACAGTACTCAGATAGACGCTACAGTAAGTTAGACACCCATAAGTACAGCATTGCACGGGGTGGACTTTCTGTAGGACTGCCTAAAAATAAAGTATGTCAAGGATTGGGAATTTCTACTTTGTATTCCACACAGTATTCTACAGTATTTACTATTGCTATTGCAGAACCTGAAAGATACCAACACAAGTTGTGGACCGGGGACGTCTTCTGGGTCTCCTGATAACGAGGAACCAACTGATAATCTTATTGTGACACAAGAATCTACGTTGTGATCATTTTTCGTGAACATTGGTCCCTAGAAACTAAACATCTATAACAGTTACGAGCCAAATTACCAAAGAAAGTGAGTAAAAATAGACTAGAAAACATCATGAGATATTCGAAGAATATTGATAGGCGTAAGACTTATCAACGCTGGAGCCTGTTGTTCTGCACAGAAAATTACCTGAGGATGAAGCAGGTCCGACATACAGATGGTTTCTGCCATTTGAACGCAATTCAGAAAGAGCCCAAGGTAGGAATTTGCAAATGTAACTACTGTAACTGTGGTTACACAGTAAGTTCTTCGGTGTTGTGTTGTAGACCAGCCGGACATGACTCTCTTATGTGGCAATAAACTTTCTGTTGGGTTTGGGATGTTACACGGTACATCGTTGGGTGGACACTAGTAGTAGCACCGAATATCAAGCTAATAATATGATTATGTTTTATCCTGCAGATTTGGGTGTTCCGTTTCGTTTGTTGGCGTGTTAATGAACACAGCAATATTCTAAAAATAGTTCTGCACAACGATAGCGTGTAGGTA
>JAMWET010003558.1:115000-180417 GCA_024036415.1 Prochilodus magdalenae | reverse complement strand
CAAAACTTGCAGGAACTCCCTGTGGTTATTTTTGTTAGCTGATCTGGTTTGACTCTAACTTTGACTTTCTGTTTTACTCTGTTGTTTTTCCCCTTCTGGTACTGTTGCTAGTCTGATTGTTTGCCTGGTTTGGACTTCTGTCCTTGCCCCTTGGTTATGTCTGCTTTGATCTTGTTGCTGCTGTGTTGTACTACCAGTCAGCTTAATAAACATCGCTTTGCTTTTAGCTCAGCATGCATCACAATCTGCCTGTTCATTAACACAATTAGCAAACATGGTGACCCGACCGTCGCCATATCGAGACACTACTTCTGTGTGTATAGTTTATGAATATGGCCCATATCACTCTACATTTATCATCATTTATTGTTCACGGTAACCTTTATCTGGTAACAATTTCTTCTGGGTGCAACTACTTTTTAAATGATGAGTGTAAAAAAAAAATATATATATATATATATATAAATATATATATATATATATTTATATTTCTTACTTATAAAACGATCAGACTCATCAGTGGTCACATTTTATATTGCATAATGCACAGAATCGGTTCATTAAGAATGGTAATCATATTGAATTATTTTATGGCCCCTACTTATGGAGTAGCCATTACCTTTCTGCTTGTTTCGCCACTGGGTGTCGTAAGTGTGCCAGACTTTAGCGTGTGCCTGAAAGGATTAAAAGGAGGAAACTTGAGCTGATCTTCAGAGCAAAGTATCAGACATTATTATAACAATGCGATGACCAACTTCCAGTTTATGTTGATTGCCTCCCTGCTTTGAAAAAAGATCCTTGTTTACCTTAATGATGTTGTGGGCAGCCTTGTAGGCGCCAGTGCCCCTCAGTTTCAGTCCAGGAGCATGTTCACCAGTCTCATAGCCCTCCACTGCAACGGACTGCAAAGACAATGAGCCTGTATCTGATAAGTCCATTTGAAAGCATTATCCATTATTATCGACTAGTTTTACATTTAGCTAGACTCAGTTTAACTGGCTCCTAGGCTTTCTCATGTTATATGGTATGACTGTGCTATTTGTTGAGTGCTGGATGTCCTTGCAGGCTGCAAGACTGATGCAAGATGTAATGCTTAGGCATATTTAAAGTTTCTGGTTACTGAAAGTGTTACAGTAAAGGAGCTGATAGCTAAAATGTTGACGTTAAGATGAATGATTGTCCTACCCATGGGTTGTTGAATGTGATCCAATTATTTCACACGACTGCCAAATCTCTCAAAGCACAGGTTGGCATAGTCATTAAAGAAATTGATCATGCTGCTGTTCTGCCATCCACCGTATTTCTCTTCTAGAACCTGGAAAGGTGGAAGAATTCACAAACAGTCAAAGCTTTGGATGCAAATGTCATTACCTTATTCCCAGTCAATGCAAATAATAAAGAGAATAACTGTAGTAATTACTTAATATTAGTAATTACTTAGTATTAACAGTTTTTGTACAAGATGTATGTAAATGTGAATAATATGTTTAACCATTTAACATCCTCACCAAAAAAAATAAAAAATAGATGTTTTGTTTGTTTGGGCCAATAATAATAAAGCTGATAGTCAAGATGAATTACATTAGCGTAGCATAGACAACTGTAGCATGAAAAAACAATTAGATCAAACAATTAGACGCATGTTATATTTTGAAAGTTTATTTTTACCCTTATTAAACTTATTTTTGTTGTTAATGGCTTCAAAATCCACCCAAAACAATTTACATGTGCTGGATGGTTTACTTGTAGCTTGCTTCCTCTATGGATGAGAACAGTTAAGATGTATCTATTGAAAGACTAAGTAAGTGGATTTTTCAGCTAAACATTTCTCTGCCGTTTGGTAGAGATGGCCTGATCAGGTTAAGTTGAGATTAACATCTTCTTTATTAAAATATAATTACTTAAAATGTACTCACATAAAATATTGATGAAATAAATAAATAAATAAATAAATAATGTAAAGGTTCTTAGTAGAATGTAAAGTTTCCAGGAAGAACCATTAAATTACCTAATGGTTACTTACATAATTACAAGGTAAAGGTTCCCTAACCTTTAAAGGGCTCTTCACACTCACAGATCTCTCTGTTAAATATGTATTTTAAAGAATCAAATGTGTTTCTTCTATGGCTTCACTCTGAACCTCGTTCTTGTGACACGGTTACTAGCATGGGTAAAAGAATATAATGTCACTTTTCTTCGACTGTAAAATGTTACCTGGGGCAGATCCCAATGATAGAGGGTTACTATAGGAGTGATCTGATTCTCCAGGAGCATCCTCAAGAGGTTGTCGTAGTACTGTAAGCCCTTCTCATTGATTTGGTCAGCTACAAGCAGAACAGTCTGTCAGTAATGGTTGGTACTTTTTATGGATCACATGATGAGTTCATTTTGATAGAATAGTGTTTTGCAGCCGAGATGCCCTAATCTCTGGTTCTCTGGGAGCACCCATCCCTGGTTCTTGTGAGAGTTCCAGAGCATTGATTTCTGGTTCCTTGGGAGCTGTCCAGAGAACTGACCACTGGTTCTTTGGGAATGGCGCAGAACATCAATCTCTGGTCATTCTAAAATTCATATTTTGTGAACTCTGGTGTGGTCCGTTCCTCCAAACAAACCCACAATCTGTCCTGGGTGCAGACTCAAGTATCCGGGACATGTCCCAAACTGCTGGAAAGACCAGGTTGACCCTCGACCATGAGTTGTAGCTAAGTTATAGCTCGTTCACAAAGTTTGGTCAACTGGCTAGTGCTTCAAAAGTAACACTGACCAGGTGACATCTGCATTAGATCTAAGGGAAAGACTTCAGTTTAAGGGTAAACGGCCATGATGCTTATGCATTAGTGTAATATGAATGGGAAAAACAGAATACCAACTGTTCCTCAAGTGACCGAGAATCGGATTTTATAGTGGGATTGCAGTGCAAAAGCCCCTCAGTGCTCCCATTTGAGAGTTTCGTGGTGGCAGTGGTTTGGTCAGACTAATCATTCTTCACCACCAAGTGGACGAGTGCGTGTCCAGTGTACCCTAGAAGAACACTACAGGCCTGAATTCTTAAACCCCATGGCAGCTCTGTTGGGTCCACAGCTAATCCTTACCAACATTCTGATGACTTTGCTCTGTGATGAAACATCAGGGATCACTGACCATCCTGATGAGTACAAACAGGTCACCAGTTCTCAAACGGGATGAACAGCAAAGGGACACTTTGGGCCAAAGTGCTATATGCCAACTGTGTTTACACACACTTATGAATCTGATCATAATCAGATTACTTAACATACCATACTGCCTAAAAGGCCATGTAAACAGCATTTCTTAGATCGGATTAAGAAACCTGATAAAGAAAGCTGGATTTGAGCTCAGTAATCAGGTTTCTCAGTGCACGTATACCCTTACTCTGATTTCTTTCTTAGTTCTAGTCTACTCATGTACAAAAACTGACCACGGCACAATGCGAGTGGCCAGATAACACTCTCGAAGCCAAGCCGAGACCAATCATGCCTGAGAGTAATCCCTTAAATACATCTTTGAGATGATTTAAGTTCATATTTGATAGACTCCATAAAGTTTGAGTTTGTATGTTATGTTCACGTCGCGCCCTATTCCGTGAATTTACTGGCCGACCGCAAAGCAGTGATCCGATTTCTGCCTGACTCATGTAGACCTGCAGTGTCCCGTTATCTGATTACTCAAGTACTTGTGTAGCACATCGATCTGATGAGTGATTTTACGGTTTATCTAAACCGTCATCTAAGCACTGAGGGAATTTCAGAAGTGGAAGACTTGCCAGGGTGAACTGAAGCTTGTTCTGGGGGGTTGTAGCTTTCTGTATTTTGCTGGTCTTGTAGGTTTGTCTCCTGTCTGGTTTTCCAGCAAGAAGTCAGAAGATCTCTGTCCTGAAAATGGAGGAAGTACACACACACACAGACTCCAGCCTTCAAGCCCTAAAAAGAACCCGAAAGATGCTAGAAAGCATTCCTTTTCCAAACCTGGAGTTTCTTTGTCGTTTAGGTTTCCTGACACAGCACTCTGAGGTTACACTTGCCAGAGCACTTGACCTGCACAAACACACTCTCTTTTCTTCTACTCTGTACTCGGAGCCAAGCGGAGCGTCCATTATAACTGCTACTGAGATAACACAGACCAGCTGAGGGATGTTTACACATAGAGGCCCATATTTATCCAGGGTCTTAGATGATGAGTGCTGATCCAGCCTCAGTTTCCAGCCTGTCCATGGACAGTAGGCTGCTCCCAGATCAGCGGGCTGGAGCTACAATTGAAAATTACAACCCGGGGGCCGGCGCTGAGCCTCCCTGAGGCTGGAGAAGCTACAGCTATTAGTACGAATCCCTACGGAGTGAGAAGAAAGGCCCGGAAGGGTCAGGGTTCAATTTTCAGAGAGAACAGACGCAGGTCAATGGCACTACTTCACCGGAACCCGGCGGGAAGGACTGGAGCCTGTAACCTTTCGGTTAGGGGTCCTTTGAAGGAGGACTGCAACACATGCTCCAAAGCTCCGAAGGAAATATTACCAAGTAATGAAGGAAAGGTGCAGGGGATGGGAGTTTTATGGACAAGAAGCATTATGAGGTAATAAAGGAGCCCCGGCTCGCCTCGCGCCCAATCTGCTAAAATGCTATGAAAATGGAATAACGATAGCAGCCAGATCGTAAGCGTATAAACCATATTCACGGCTGAAACCACCAACCAGGCTGAAGAGGTGCCACGGCCACCCAGAAACGGGCCGCGGTTTACAAGGTTCAGCGTCTTTCAATGCAGAAAGCAGCGGTGGCCCACTTTCGGAACTACTGGGAATCACTGCTAGCCAAAGGTGTCGGGTGCTGGAGTGCCAGAAACCAGCCTGGCTTTGATCAGCGAAATGACTCAGCAGGAGAGCTGGTTTTTATTATTACACTCATCACCAAAAAGAACAGCTGCACCCAGAAGGAGGTGTGGGAGTGCGGTGAAGGAAGATAAAGGTGACCAGGATCAATAACTGATGATAAATTTAGACTGATATAATCAATATTTATCGAGCTAGTCTCTCAGGTTGGTGTCGGGCCGCCATGTTTGCTAACACCCAACATGCCAGACGTCTCGGTATGGAGCTGTAGATGTTTCTACTGGTGTCCTGTGATAATCCATCCCATGCAGCTTGAACATCCTCACACAGTTCCTGCAGATGGTGCGGTAGGGGTGGAGGTGGAGTAACACCAGGCCTTCTGACGTGTGACGACAAACCGTTCATCACGGTGCCTCCACACACGGATTCATTGGGCGTCTCCACCAAGACTAAAGTGGGACTCGTCACTGAAGATGACCCGCTGCCATTCTGGGTCACTCCATGACAGTCTGGTACGACACCACTGCAGTCTTTGGTGACGGTGACGTGGTGTTAAGGGCAGTCGTCTTAACAGTCTACCTGCATGTAGTCCTGCATGGTGCGGCTAATGGTGCTGGCACTAACAGGATGACCCATGGAGGACACCACCGCTCAGTGGATGTCAGCAATCGTGGCTGTTGGATCAGTCAGGTGAAGATAAGGCCTGTCCTTGCTCATGTCACTATTTGATGAGTGTATTTCATCATTTTCATCATCATATCAACAATCAAAACAATAACAAAACATTGGCTTGAGTCTTTTAGTAGTAGATAAGTTCAAGCTAACATCATATGAATCCTTGGCTTCAAAGGAAACGAGGCTTTGGCAGATCTGTCGAGGGCTGTAATCAGCTGAATCAGCGTTCTTCACTCAGTTAGAACATTTACCTGCTCTACTGAACGAACAAGGTGAAGAGCGATGAGCCCAAGATCAAACCGAACCTGTGGAGCTCAACTTACACGCCTGAAGAACAATCGAGACCGGCGTGACGCAATCAGCGAGGTGCTGTCCCGACTTCTGGCCTCGCATCTCAGCGCGCGGGAACATTTAACAGAACCACCCCTCCAAACTAACCACCTCAGCTACCACTGCTGAAATCCACAGCTGCTCCGACAAGGGGGGCCTCGAATAAGAGCGAGGCGGAGGGCAAGAGAGAGTGGTGGTGGTGGTGGTGTTGGGGGGGATGGCGGAGAGAGAGAGGAGAGGAGGAGAGGGAAAAGGAGAGAACTTATAAACATAAGCTCCAATTCCAGTCTCAACAAAATAGCTGGCGAGACCATGTGTGTTGGCAGGCTCCATGTAATTAGATAGAAAAAAAAGAGACAGTTTTTTTTTTTTTCCACTCCACTGTATCCATGGCCGTAGCCAGTCGGCTGGGCTGAAATATCGGACTTGAGATCTTGCTTATTTTCACATAAACAGCTCACTGACAGCGAAAGCGGACCTGCACAGTTTCTCCACCCGGCCATCTCCCAGCTTTAACCCTCTTCTTTCCTCATCCTGCCGTCCTTCGCTCTCTATACTAGCAGCGCACAGCCGGGATCAGCCAGGATTCCGGGAAAGTATTCACTCCTGAGTAGTGCTTGGTATGGAGTAGCGGGGCGACACGTCCGCCTCCCATGCTGTAGCCTGGGGTTCAATCGGCCTACATGGGCAAGCAGCACCACAACACCATACCAAGTCCTTGGGCAAGACTCCCAACTCTACCTGTGTGGGAAACGGCTGAAACTGTAAGAGCTTTAGATACAAGTGCATGCACTTCCCAAACACTGGCCTGTTGGAGCAAACCTTGTTCCTTTAACAGGCTAACTTTAGGGTAGGGTAACCTTCCTAGCCCATAATGGAAGTTCATTCAAAGGGGTTTCCGAGTCATTTCGGACCATTCCTGCTGGTCACACAAAGCCAAAAAGTTAATATGATGTCAAACACAAAACAAAAATGAGTCAAAATAAAATCTCTCAAAATAATTGATATATAAGGTTTTTGCTATGTGTTTACATGAGTGCATTCAATCAACCTGCAAAGTGCAATCAATGGGCACATCTAGTTTATCACTGATATAGGTTGCATTCTTCATTCCAGGCTTCCAGAATCGATGGTCAGTTACCGCTCAAAAGACTTAGCGTTAAAGTTATTGGGCTACGTCTCCAGTTCAGTGATTAGATACACAGTAGTAACCAGGCAAAGACCAAGGACACAATACAGTATGTGCACAAACCGTGCGACACGTGCACGAGCGGTAACTGTACATCAGCAATACTAGAACTGAGGTGCAGACAGCAGTTAGCATACACAGTAGAGTGAAACATAGCTTAGTGTTAAGTGTATATACAGGAAAGTACAATATGTTGAGATAGCCAGGTGTGCAGTTAAGTATGTGGTTGTAAACTGTAGATTTATATACTGTATAATAGTGTTCAGTGCAGGGAGTGAGAATACATAGCTCAGTGTTCAGGTGAACAGCTAAAATAGCCATACAGCTTACAGTAGAGATGTTCAGGATATAGAATACACAGCTCAGTGTTCAGGTGAACCGCTAAAACAGCCATACAGCTTACAGTAGAGATGTTCAGCATATTGAATACACAGCTTAGTGTTCAGGTGAACAGCTAAAACAGCCATACAGCTTACAGTAGAGATGTGCAGCATACAGAATACACAGCTCAGTGGAGATGTTCAGCATACAGAATACACACCTCAGTGTTCAGGTGAACAGCTAAAACAGCCATACAGCTTACTGTACAGATGTTCAGCATATAGAATACATGGCTCAGTGTTCAGCTGAAACAGCCATACAGCTTACAGTAGAGATGTTCAGCATACAGAATACACAACTCAGTGTTCAGGTGAACAGCTACAACAGCCATACAGCGTAAAGTAGAGATGTTCAGCATACAGAATACACAGCTCAGTGTTCAGGTGAGCAGCTAAAACAGCCATACAGCTTACTGTACAGATGTTCAGCATACAGAATACACAGCTCAGTGTTCAGGTGAACAGCTACAACAGCCATGCAGCTTACTGTAGAGATGTTCAGCATATGGAATACACGGCTCAGTGTTCAGGTGAACAGTTAAATCAGCCACAGAGCCTATAGTAAAGATGTGCAGTATGTAAAATACATAGCTCAGTGTTCAGGTGAACAGCTAAAATAGCCATACCACTCACAGTAGAGAAGTTCAGCATATAGAATACACACCTCAGTGTTCCAGGTGAACAGCTAAAACAGCCATACAGCTCACAGTAGAGATGTGTAGCATATAGAATACACGGCTCAGTGTTCAGGTGAACAGCTAAAACAGCCATACAGCTTAGGGTAGAGATGTTCAGCTCATAGAATACACAGCTCAGTGTTCAGGTGAACAGCTAAAACAGCAATACAGCTCACAGTAGAGATGTGTAGCATATAGAATACACGGCTCAGTGTTCAGGTGAACAGCTAAAACAGCCATACATTTTACAGTAGAAATGTTCAGTTTATAGAATACACAGCTCAGTGTTCAGCTAAAACAGCCATACAGCTCACAGTAGAGGTGTTTAGCATATAGAATACATGGCTAAGTGTTCAGGTGAACCGCTAAAACAGCCATACATCTTACTGAAGAACTGTGTAGCATACAGAATACACAGCTCAGTGTTCAGCTGAAATAGCCATACAGCTCACAGTAGAGATGTTCAGCATACAGAATACACAGCTCAGTGTTCAGGTGAACTGCTAAAACAGCCATACAGCTTACAGTGCAGATGTGCAGCATATAGAATACAAGGCTCAGTGTTCAGCTGAAACAGCCATACAGCTTACAGTAGAGATGTGCAGCATATAGAATACACAACTCAGTGTTCAGGAGAACAGCTAAACCAGCCATACAGCTTACAGTAGAGATGTGCAGCATATAGAATACACAACTCAGTGTTCAGGAGAACAGCTAAACCAGCCATACAGCTTACAGTAGAGATGTTCAGCATATAGAATACACAGCTGAGTGTTCAGGTGAACAGCTGAAACAGCCATAGAGCTTACAGTAGAGATGTTCAGCATACAGAATACACAGCATAGTGTTCAGGTATAGAAGGCTAGCTAAAGTGCAGGTGCATACAGTCCTGTGGGGGAGTGGAGCCCAGTGTGTAGTAGCTGGAAATGCTTTGTAAACTGGTGAAGCAGCAAAAGCATAATTATGGACTTATTAATAAAGCCTTTATGCACAAACATACACCAAACTGGTGACGCTCAGTCGCATAACCTTAATATCTTTCTATAAAGAAATCTGAATCGTCAGTGTCCATAAAAAAACAAACAAGCAAACAAAATAACCGGTGAATCCGAATCTTCACTTTCCCTCTCTCTCTCTACCACTGCCACTACCCAGTCTCCCGCCCTGCACTCTACTCTCTCTCTCTCTCTCTCCACTCGCCGAGCACACGCCTCCTTCTCTTTCTCTCTCTCGCTCACTCCTCTTCTAATGAACTCGGTGAACTGAAGCAGAGCTTCCAGCCACCTACACCGAGAGGCTCCAGCGAAAGACAAACACGCAGGTTTTGGAAAAGTTCTTGCGAGAGAAACGTCTTTAGCATTCTCCCGGCACCGAGCTGAACCGGAGACGTCAACACCAGGGCAACCGTTCACCCTGTCAAGGCGTGAGCCATACAGGTATTTACTGCAATGCCTCTGAGTCCTAATAAAACCACTACACTACCGGCGGTCAAGACAGTCCGGTTCAACTTCACTCCTGCAGCATTTTCTACAAAATGATATTCTCCCAAAGCAGCTGGTCCCGAAACAGGAGCTCATTCGCCTGATGAGCACGGCCGAAAACTACCGGCAGGTGAGCTCCAGGAAGCGTTCAAGGTATACAGACTGAGAGGAACCGACTCACTAAAACCCTACCGGATTAGTGTTACCAGAGGAGGTCCGGAAATGCAAGCGGTCCGTGATCGGACTGTCCGATTAGGGATAAAGGATTTGTGTAATTTCCTCAAATTAACCCAAATAGCCCAAACGGAAACGCCATCGCAAGGACACTCGTGAGTCGAGATATTTAAGAATCGGGTCCTATCGAGATTCGCTTAGCTATGAACCTCGACCTCCGGCTGGTTTTGTTATCCCGTTGCTGTGATGTCCATTCGAACAGGGCTACTATTACTGCGAGAGCTCCGGTAAGCACTAAATTACAGCTCTCCATGTAAACCTAATCCAGCTCCAATAGGGCTTAACAGCATGAGGGACAACCACGGACAGGAAGCAAGGCTCAACAACACCCCTTAACTGTGGGGCGATGACTACCACACGGCCTCTTACGGCTTACTGACTGAGATTAAAGCGACAAGGTACACAAGAGTAACACATATCCATTCATAAAACATATCCAACGCCATGTCTCTTATTATTATTACTTATTATATATTATTATGATTGAGGGGCAGTCGTGGGCTGGAGGTTAGGGAACCAGCCTTGTGACCGGAGGGTCGCCGGTTCGATTCCCTGAACTGACAGTAACGACTGAGGTGCCCTTGAGCAAGGCACCTAACCCCCAACTGGCACCGTGGATAGGGCTGCCCATCGCTCCGGGTAAGTGTGCTCACTGCCCCCTAGTGTGTGAGCTACACATACAGAAGTCTGTCTCTCAGTGTGGCGTCGGGCCGCCATGTTTGCTACATGCTAGAAGTGGATGTTGTAGGAGCTGTAGAGGTTCCTAACGGTGTCCTGTGATAATCCATCCCATGCAGCTTGAACATCCTCACACAGTTCCTGCAGATGGTGCGGTAGGGGTGGAGGTGGAGGGACACCAGGCCTTCTGGATGTGTGACAACAG
The DNA here is from genome assembly GCA_024036415.1 of Prochilodus magdalenae. Taxonomy (NCBI): domain Eukaryota; kingdom Metazoa; phylum Chordata; class Actinopteri; order Characiformes; family Prochilodontidae; genus Prochilodus; species Prochilodus magdalenae. Next base: position 169,728 of record JAMWET010003558.1, on the reverse strand, counting down.
ACCGTTCATCTTGGTGCTGACCGCGGTGCCTCCACACACGTTGGGCGTCTCCACCAAGACTAAAGCGGGACTCGTCACTGAAGATGACCCAATGCCATTCTGAGTCGCTCCATGACAGTCTGGTACGACACCAGTGCAGTCTTTGGCGACGGTGACGTTGCGTTAAGGGCATGGTGTCTGTGTGAATGTAGTCCTGTGTGGTGCAGCCGTCTGCCGATGGTGCTGGCTCTAACAGGATGACTCATAGAGGGCATCACTGCTCGCTGAATGTCTGGCATCTCCGTGGTTCCTGTAGGCCTCTCAGATCCTTCATGTCAGTGGTGCCTACCTTCTATCCACAGTCGCCAACAGCATGCTATGGTTGTATTCGCTCCACCTGTATGGCGACGTGTACGTCAATAACACCGTCCCACTTCTCAGAGCCCTAGGATGCAAACTCCTCCCACAAGTTTCCAACTGCTCTAAAAGGTTTTGAGTTCTCTCAGAGGTATACTTCACTAGCAAGGGATGCTACCAACTCAACACCGTGGGTCAGAATAGAAAGCACCCGCAACAGGACGACCACATAGACAGCGATAAGGCCCGTCCTTGGTTACGTCACACCCAAGGCCCAGAAACCTGAATCATTCGCCTGTCTCAAGATGCCAAGCTTACCTGTCTCTTAAACACTACCGCGCTCGGCACCCCCTTCCAGCTGGAACCCCCTCTCACCCCCACTAAGGAAAACTTTTCTCTCTATGAGCAAACAACCGACCCCCAACACCCCCACCCTTCCCACCAGCCTCTCATGTCACCAGAGCAAACCCCCATTCCCATCTGCAGGTCGCACAAGAGCAAACACAGGGTGGGGGAGGAGGAGGGGGGTGGTGTAATTATATGGGTGTTACCTGGATCTGGCTGGCACTTCAAAGAGAGCGCTGATATGAAAACAGGGTGCAGCAGGGCTATGAACTCCCGCTTCCACTGAGAGATGGATGGTTGGAGGCCCAGGTGTGTATGGAGAGGATATGAGATGGAACACACACACACACACATGGAGGCTCTCCCCGGACACTGATCTACTACGACGTCAGTCTGAGAACCGTGACCTGCTAAAACATTCCCGACTGCAAACAACTCGCATTTCGCTGATTCCCGCGCATGACAGCAGCCGGCAGGTGAAAGCCTGACATCAAAGCACCAAGTCTTGTTGAGGCACGTCTTCAGAAGAGGACTCAATGTATTTTGGTAGGACCAAAAAAATTAAAACAGAACAATACGCCTGACCGTAACCAGCCTCATAACTCAGACTTCGCCAGTAATTCAGCTCGGGTGGGCTGACTTGCCCCGACAGGCCTTGAAAGAGGCTAATCTAATCACGGCTAAATAACAGATTCACAGACGAGCGCCGGTCGAGTGACAACGGGTGTTAAACACACCAACCTCTGAGGACACATCGTTCTGAAATCTTCTACTTCCCTAGGAAACGAGACACAGTGACAGTCATTAGTGTAACTCAGTAAGTGTAATGCGTTAGTGTACTGTAAGTAGCGTGTTGGTGTACAGTAACTCAGTAAGTGTAGTGTGTTAGTGTGCTGTAAGTAGCGTGTTGGTGTACAGTAACTCAGTAAGTGTAGTGTGTTAGTGTGCTGTAAGTAGCGTGTTGGTGTACAGTAACTCAGTAAGTGTAATGTGTTAGTGTGCTGTAAGTAGTGTGTTGGTGTACAGTAACTCAGTAAGTGTAATGTGTTAGTGTGCTGTAAGTAGTGTGTTGGTGTACAGTAACTCGGTAAGTGTGATGTGTTAGTGTGCTGTAAGTAGTGTGTCAGGGTACGGTAACTCAGTAAGTGTAATGCGTTAGTGTGCTGTAAGTAGTGTGTTGGTGTATAGTAACTCAGTAAGTGTAATGCGTTAGTGTGCTGTAAGTAGCGTGTCGGTGTACAGTAACTCAGTAAGTGTAATGTGTTAGTGTGCTGTAAGTAGCGTGTTGGTGTACAGTAACTCAGTAAGTGTAATGTGTTAGTGTGCTGTAAGTAGCGTGTCGGTGTATAGTAACTCAGTAAGTGTAATGCGTTAGTGTGCTGTAAGTAGCGTGTCGGTGTACAGTAACTCAGTAAGTGTAATGTGTTAGTGTGCTGTAAGTAGCGTGTTGGTGTACAGTAACTCAGTAAGTGTAATGCGTTAGTGTGCTGTAAGTAGCGTGTTGGTGTACAGTAACTCAGTAAGTATAATGTGTTAGTGTACTGTAAGTAGTGTGTCGGTGTACAGTAACTCAGTAAGTGTAATGCGTTAGTGTGCTGTAAGTAGTGTGTTGGTGTACAGTAACTCAGTAAGTGTAATGTGTTAGTGTACTGTAAGTAGTGTGTCGGTGTACAGTAACTCAGTAAGTGTAACGCGTTAGTGTGCTGTAAGTAGTGTGTTGGTGTACAGTAACTCAGTAAGTGTAATGCGTTAGTGTGCTGTAAGTAGTGTGTTGGTGTATAGTAACTCAGTAAGTGTAATGTGTTAGTGTGCTGTAAGTAGTGTGTTGGTGTACAGTAACTCAGTAAGTGTAATGTGTTAGTGTGCTGTAAGTAGCGTGTTGGTGTACAGTAACTCAGTAAGTGTAATGTGTTAGTGTGCTGTAAGTAGCGTGTCGGTGTTCAGTATCTCAGTCAGTGTAACGCGTTAGTGTGCTGTAAGTAGTGTGTTGGTGTACAGTAACTCAGTCAGTGTAATGCGTTAGTGTGCTGTAAGTAGTGTGTTGGTGTACAGTATCTCAGTAAGTGTAATGCGTTAGTGTGCTGTAAGTAGTGTGTTGGTGTACAGTAACTCAGTAAGTGTAATGTGTTAGTGTGCTGTAAGTAGTGTGTTGGTGTACAGTAACTCAGTCAGTGTAATGTGTTAGTGTGCTGTAAGTAGTGTGTTGGTGTACAGTATCTCAGTCAGTGTACTGTGTTAGTGTGCTGTAAGTAGCGTGTTGGTGTACGGTAACTCAGTAAGTGTAATGTGTTAGTGTACTGTAAGTAGTGTGTTGGTGTACTGTAACTCAGTAAGTGTAATGTGTTAGTGTACTGTAAGTAGTGTGTTGGTGTACTGTAACTCAGTAAGTGTAATGCGTTAGTGTGCTGTAAGTAGTGTGTCGGTGTACGGTAACTCAGTAAGTGTAATGTGTTAGTGTGCTGTAAGTAGTGTGTTGGTGTACGGTAACTCAGTAAGTGTAATGTGTTAGTTTGCTGTAAGTAGCGTGTTGATGTTCAGTAACTCAGTAAGTGTAATGTGTTAGTGTGCTGTAAGTAGTGTGTTGGTGTACGGTAACTCAGTAAGTGTAATGTGTTAGTTTGCTGTAAGTAGCGTGTTGATGTTCAGTAACTCAGTAAGTGTAATGCGTTAGTGTGCTGTAAGTAGTGTGTTGGTCGTCGTAATGGTCTATGTGCATGTAGTCCTGCGTCGTGGAGCCGTCCCTGTTGGTCCATTCCTTGCCACACAGTGTAAACGGCAGCTGCTGTGTTCAACTGATGCATGAAAATTAAAATCAGACATAACGGAGATACACATTTTCATTTGGACAGTGACCGCATGCACATGGGATCCTCAGGGAGCGCGCCACAAAACCTTCACACTACACATTCATAGTTAGGTATTCCAAAGTGCGAGAGAGTTCAGGCACGCCGCTGTTGCCCTCGTCCGCTGCCTGCGCAACGACACCGAGCTTCAGCTTTACTGAATAAATAACACAAAACCATCAGGGATGACTCACGAGGTGGAGAAACAGACCTGCCATTTACAGAGGCGCTAGCAAATCATTCAGCCTCTTCCCGAATGAGCCTGTTAACTCATATTTTGGGGTTTTAGCGGGGGAAAAGTGTGGCCTTGTAAACGTCATGTTTTGGTGTCTAGTCTGAAGACTGGAATAAGAGCTGAAACAACATAAAACCTCCTATAAAACTATGTGTAAGGACAACACACGGAGCAGTCACAGACTATAAAGTTGGATTTGTGTCTATGACCTCTGACGGTGGCTAACAGACTGGCTCCCACCTCTCCAGTGGGACTGAGTGCTTTGGATGCAGAACAGGTGTCTGCTCAGGACTGAGAACACTAAATGACTTTATTCATCTCTGCAGTGAAGAAAAGCTCCCCTAAAAACTCTCTACCCCAAAAAAAACTGAGCCAAGGAACCAGGGGGGTAGAAAGTAGGGGGGCTTGGAGGGCCCGGGCCACCCCATTTGGAAGCCAGACAAGAGTCCCACCAAATTTCTGATAGCTGTAATGGGCGACTATTTCTTAACACGTGTTGGGACTTACTCGTTTCTTATCACATAGCTGCATCCAGAAGGAGGTGTGGGATTGCGGTGCGGTTGGGAAGGGAGATAAAGGTGACCAGGATCAATAACTGATGATACATTTAGGCTGATATGATCAATATTTATTGAGCTACACATACAGAAGTCTGTCTCTCAGTATGGCGTTTGGGGTGGCCATGTTTGCTAACCCAACATTCCAGACGTCTCTGTATGGAGCTGTAGAGGTTCCTAATAGGGTCCTGTGATAATCCATCCCATGCAGATTGAATATCCTCATCCAGATGGATAGGAAATAGGCCACCTTCCCCAGCTATCAAACATGGACAGATGGGACTCTTGGACACAGATAGGCCGGAAAACCATCTTGAGTTTTGACACAATTTGACATAAATTTCTTGGCCTGTTACTTGGACACTCAGAAGTCCAGTGTTTGTGTTTGCCACAGTGTTGACAGCACAGACCTAACACCGTATAGCTCCAGAAACGGCCCTATCAGTTGGTCAATCTTGCTTTCAGATGTTGTTTAGCATCTGTGGCTGGCCGTCGTCTACGGTTTGTCCCGTTGGTCTGTGGCATGTCTCACACCACTGGCAGTAGCAGGTCTTTGTCAGCATGTGTTTAATGACTGAGCATTAGGACTGCATGTCAACACTGTACCTAAATACAAACCAACACACTGGTGGCAAACACAAACGCTAGCCTTCCAAGTGAAAGGCCTTCGAATTAAAGGCCAAGAAATTCATGTCAAACCGTATCAAAACTCCAGATGGTTTTATGGTCCAGCCAAGAGAATCTGTCCATGCTAGATGGTTGAGGAAGGTGGCTTCTGCCTGGGAACGTTTGAGGAACGTTTGGGAAACCTAACCCATGTACATAGGCAGTGTGCCTTCCCCAGTTCAATCACAGTATAGGCCCTGTGGAAAGACCTCCATGGATTAACCAACACCAGTTTGGCAAATCAGATTCCGAGAAGCCTGAACATGGACATTCCCTTAGCCACATCCAGTCGTGAGAGCCACTTTCGGTTTCAGCTGCCCACATGTCTTTCGAGTCATCCCTTCCTCAAGATCAAGGGTCAGAGGTCAAAGGTTAACCAAACTCCTGACAGATGGAACAGTGATGCTTCATCATCACACGCAAGACCCTGAAGACATCACCTTTAACTCTCCCATGGGTCCAGTTTCTCAGCCTTTGATGAGGTCAAAGGGTCACATGACTTCTTCTACGACAGATGCATGCGGTGTCGTTAAAAGGTCGGCCAGGTTGCAGTAAACGCTGGCTATTTGATGTTAACAGGGGCTTAATGATTGATCAGTCAATATGAGTGACTGTATACTTCTGGTATATTCAAGGTAAATTCATTAAGGAGCCCAAAGTGTATTACTACGTCTGTTTTCTTTTATTGATCACATTTTTATTGATTATATTTTACAGTTTTAGGTTTTATTTTTTATCACACAGATAGAAACTGCGTGTCCACTGAGAACTGGCCCTTGTCTTTGTCCTCATCAAGCTTCACACAATCGTTGTGGACAATAAAGAAGTAAATGTAATTGGTTACTGTACTGAAGTATTTCCATTCCATTCCAAACTCCAGTATCTTACCCTAACTCCACCACATTCCAAACTCTGATATCTTACCCTAACTCCACCACATTCCAAACTCCAGTATCTTACTTTAACTCCACCACATTCCAAACTCTAGTATCTTACCCTAACTCCACCACATTCCAAACTCTGATATCTTACTTTAACTCCACCACATTCCAAACTCCAGTATCTTACTTTAACTCCACCACATTCCAAACTCCAGTATCTTACCCTAACTCCACCACATTCCAAACTCCAGTATCTTATCCTAACTCCACCACATTCCAAACTCCAGTATCTTACCCTAACTCCACCACATTCCAAACTCCAGTATCTTATCCTAACTCCACCACATTCCAAACTCCAGTATCTTACCCTAACTCCACCACATTCCAAACTCCAGTATCTTACCCTAACTCCACCACATTCCAAACTCTGATATCTTACTTTAACTCCACCACATTCCAAACTCCAGTATCTTACTTTAACTCCACCACATTCCAAACTCCAGTATCTTACCCTAACTCCACCACATTCCAAACTCCAGTATCTTATCCTAACTCCACCACATTCCAAACTCCAGTATCTTACCCTAACTCCACCACATTCCAAACTCCAGTATCTTACTTTAACTCCACCACATTCCAAACTCCAGTATCTTACCCTAACTCCACCACATTCCAAACTCCAGTATCTTATCCTAACTCCACCACATTCCAAACTCCAGTATCTTACTTTAACTCCACCACATTCCAAACTCCAGTATCTTACCCTAACTCCACCACATTCCAAACTCCAGTATCTTACTTTAACTCCACCACCTTCCAAACTCCAGTATCTTACCCTAACTCCACCACATTCCAAACTCCAATATCTTACTCTAACTCCACCACATTCCAAACTCCAGTATCTTACTCTAACTCCACCACATTCCAAACTCCAGTATCTTACCCTAACTCCACCACATTCCAAACTCCAGTATCTTACTTTAACTCCACCACATTCCAAACTCCAGTATCTTACTTTAACTCCACCACATTCCAAACTCCAATATCTTACTTTAACTCCACCACATTCCAAACTCCGATATCTTACTTTAACTCCACCACATTCCAAACTCCAATATCTTACTTTAACTCCACCACATTCCAAACTCCAATATCTTACTTTAACTCCACCACATTCCAAACTCCAATATCTTACTTTAACTCCACCACATTCCAAACTCCAATATCTTACTTTAACTCCACCACATTCCAAACTCCAACTCCAGTATCTTTTACTCTAACTTCAAACACCAATCTTACTTTAACTCCACCACATTCCAAACTCCGATAACTTACTTTAACTCCACATTCCAAACTCCAGTATCTTACTTTAACTCCACCACATTCCAAACTCCAGTATCTTACCCTAACTCCACCACATTCCAAACTCCGATATCTTACTTTAACTCCACCACATTCCAAACTCCGATATCTTACTTTAACTCCACCACATTCCAAACTCCGATATCTTACTTTAACTCCACCACATTCCAAACTCCGATATCTTACTTTAACTCCACCACATTCCAAACTCCGATATCTTACTTTAACTCCACCACATTCCAAACTCCAGTATACCTTTTTTTTTGTTTTCCCCCCACATTCTGGTAAAACTGTGGTTCCAGGTCTGGCACACATCACACTGGAGAAGTATTTGACCTTGAGGATCTCTACTGTAACTCAGGTACATGGTTTGTATACTTGGTCCACCACTGGGAATCCCGAACATGAACGAAAAGCCCACCTCCGTCTCCCTCCACAAAACAAACCTTGTGGAAAAGTGAGAACTAGGCAGGTCTGGTAGCAATTACCTTACACAACTCCCAGCCAGCTCTCGCAGCGAGGACACACGTAACATGCTGCACATAACGCACGTTCATTAGCAGTTTAAATGTCATTCATCTATAAGGCTGCTAGGCCATGCCCACGTTTCTGGGAACCAGGGTGAATAGCTGTCAGTACTAAGAATGCAAAGAACGGGCGTAACGAAAATGAAGATACGGGAAGAGATATTACGGGATTCATAGAATTAAGGTGAGAAAAAAAACTGCTACCACCTTAAAACAAGGCTACCTTAACAAGGAGATTCAGAGCAGTTTAGAATTGGCTTTATTAATGGTCCTTAGGTTCTTAGTTAAGAGTTAATAAGCAGTTATAACACATTAATTAAAAGAACATTCCTCCATATGAAGAATATGAATATGTGTTGAAGCTGGCAGGTTTAATGCTGACTGATGGAGAAGTCAAAGTAAGATCAGAAAACATCAAAATCTGAGAATCTGGGTCCACCGTTAACGAACAACAGGCCACTGTCACCCTTCTTATTCATGTGTTATAACTGCTCAGGTTTATGATTTAATTAATAACCATAATTACACCCATTTAAACCATTCATTAATACTTCACCAGGGTTGCCCGAACTGTACCAAACTTTATTAGGTATTATAATAAAGGTTTAGCAAGCGTACTGGCCATCTCCTGCTCGTGCGGCGCGCTAGCTACGACTGGGGTGTAAATGTGAATTGCCCACCGAAACTGGAGGAAGACCCCCAGAGCAAAAAACACAAGCTAGAACAGATATTTCTCTTTTCTCAACGTGACACTCACAAGTCAACGTATCTCCACATCATCCCCTGAGCAGGAAATAATTTACCGCAAGCAGAAGATGGCTGCCTCCAACTGGATTCCCCGTACGGTTACATTGGAGAGATGACTGACAGAATAATGTTCCCAGCAGTTCCCCCAGCCGAAAAATGATTCTCAATAGTCGCCATCCAGAACGTAAACAGTGCCTAAGAAGTTAAGTGGTCGTTTTTGGTTCCATGTCAGCTAGCTAAATTCTTTCCATAGCATACCACCATCCTTTCCAGCCTGAACACAGCATGTTCAGCCGCACCACTACACAGGCCAGCGTCGGTTCTCAGTCAGAGTCATATATCGTCGCTGTCCAAAGAAAAACAAGTATCTCCAAAAACGGCAACTTTACAGGAGAGGCCAAAAACCTTGTTTAATTTTAATGTAAGTCAATGGAACCAGACGTCTTTCCAAGCCCTTTTGGGCCATTTCTGTTGGTCCATTAATCATGCAATTCTCACATAGTGTAAACGGCAGCAGCTGTTTTCAAATGATGCATAAAAGTCAAAATGGACAAAAATGGAGATACATGTTTTTCATTGGACGGCGACGATATACGGGGCACCAGATTTAAAAAATAAAACTAAAAATAAAAACTAAGGCATTTCCAGTATGGCAGTCAAGGTACAGGGGTTGGACGATGAAACTGAAACACCTGTCATTTTAGTGTGGGAGGTCTCATGGCTAAATTGGACCAGCCTGGTGGCCAATCTTCATTAACTGCACATTGCACCAGTAAGAACAGAGTGTGAAGGTTCAGTTAGCAGGTAAGAGCACAGTTCTGCTCAAAATACTGCAATGCACACAGCATTATGGGAGACATACCAGAGTTCAAAAGAGGACAAACTGTTGGTGCACGTCTTGCTGGCGCATCTGTGACCAAGACAGCAAGTCTTTGTGATGTATCAAGAGCCACGGTATCCAGGGTAATGTCAGCATACCACCAAGAAGGACGAACCTCCACCAGCATCACGTAGTGACCTGGCCACTATCCTGCAAGAAGAATGGCTTAAACTCCCTCTGACCACTGTGCAGGACGCAGTATATGTCATTCCCAAGACCAACTGACGCTGTATTGGCTGCAAAAGGAGGCCCTACACCATACTAATAAATGACTGTGGTCTAAAACCAGGTGTTTCAGTTTCATTGTCCAACCCCTGTACAGTATCACTGAAATGTCTAATGTGTCTGTCTATAAAAGTGTGGGAGGGGCGGAGTGAGGTGGGCAGTTCCGGTGGATTCAGAGGCTATATGAGCCTATAGTTCATATTCATATAAAATATAACATTTTTGGCATTTTGGCTACAGCCCATTAGCCAGTCCCCATTCACACCCCTGGGCTAGCTCCAAGTCTGGAGTCCACCACTACCTACAGTACACTATTCTTGGATGGTGTGTTAGCTACATCCTAGTGGACTAGATAGGCCACCTTTCACCTAGTACGACTCAAGTCCCTGCTTTTAACCCCTGGGTTACCAAGAGTCTCATGAAAAGATGTTTGTGGTGCTGTTGTGGACTCATCCTCGCTACTGATGGAGTTTCACACCACAGTGTTCTCTAAAAACTAGGCCAGCAAGTGGTAGAAGTGGTTCGTAGACAGTAGCAGCTGTAGCGCCATCTGCTGGGCAAAAGAAGCTCGGTGTAAGACGTCCGTTTTGCTGCCGGGTCTTGCTTGAGAGTATCTGGTGCCACGGTTCAAAGCGGGAACAGTGGCAGGGACAGCTCTAGCTGGTGACAGGCCACCAAAACCAGAAACTCAGAAAACAGGGACAGCTGGTCACCATACTGCCCTAGCTGCTTTTACATAATCCAAAGTTTGGCGTTTGAAAACTGAACCCAGTAGGTCAATCAAATCCTGGAGAATCCAAGAACAGCCAACATGTCCAATGAGGAACTCCTCACTCCCTATTATCTCTCAACCTTCCCTCGGCCTTCCCTTAACTGCTCTCTACTGAACACGCACGGGGGAGGCAAATTTGGATATGCAGATTTGCTTGCAGAGGCTCTCTATCAGTGCACTGCCCTGCATTTAGGAGAAGGAGAGAAACCGAGTGGGAGGCGGCTCTGACAGGGAGAATCATAAGCACCGTTATGTCCGATATGATGCCAGTGTTTCCAGCGCCAATTAAAGCAAACCCCAAGACAGCTGCAGGAGTCCAGCTCAAAACTCTGGACCTGGCATCTCATTAGTGCCCTATGACAGACGCTAATACAAACAAACTGAGGATACACAAACAATAACAACAGCGCGGGTTCCGTCTGACATCAGGCCTGAGATGGTCCGGGGGAACAGAGACTGCCAGCCAGCGCTCCAAGTTTGTCAAACCTCTCCAGTACGTGTTTCTCTCAGACAGCTCCTGGCAGAGACGTTAGTGCATGTCTTATTACAAAGGAAGCATGGAGCTGGCCGAGATCACTACAAGGCGCTTTGATGCTGACCAGAGCTGCACACCAACGTCCAGCTGCATCACTCATACCAACACACAGTGACAGGGTAGAGAAAAACAGCGGAGAAGAATCTCACACCTTAAAAACACACCTGACAAAATGAGGGAAACCATACGCCTTCGCCGGGTTACTCCAGTGTTTAGCTAGGCTGACTCAAAATAATTAGACTACAGGTTATTCGAGTTACGTCCCCTGCTGGGATAGAAGGGCGTCCACGGGAAGAAGCACAGACTCAGCATGATAAACAACTAACGGTCAGCAACAACAACAAACCAAAAATCACCAAAACGATAATCTATATGGACAATCATCACTCGGCACTTTACATTAGCATATTATACTTGCATATAGACTGACCCACTGTTATCTTCCATCCATATTGTATATCTGTAGTGTATATGTATATATATATATATCTTACAAAACATCTCTTGTTCATTCAGGTTTGATGGTTTCCGAGCATGGACAGCTCTCTTTAGTTAACACCACAGATTTTCAATAATATCCAGGTCTGGGGACTGAGATGGCCATTCCAGAACGTTGTACTTGTTCCTCTGCATGAATGCATTAGTAGATTTTGAGCAGTGTTTAGAGGCGTTGTCTTGTTGGCAGATCCAGCCCCGGCGCAGCTTCAGCTTTGTCACTGATTCCTGGACATTGGTCTCCAGAATCTGCTGATATTGATTGGAATCCATGCGTCCCTCAACTTTAACAAGATTCCCAGTCCCTGTACTGGCCACACAGCCCCACAGCATGATGGAAAGGTCCTGCTTGGATATGCCCAGTTTTGAGCCACCATGTTCTTGGGTTACTGCATGAACGATCTGTTTACTGTTCATATCGTCACTGTGATGTCCAGGAGCTTTTCTGAACCATATTGTGCAGCTCTAGATCCTACCAAGCTGGTGCCAGCACCTCCGAAGCACATGACGCCAATCAAGCTCCCATTACCGGACAGCCCCATTCCAACTGGCATGGCTGTGGCATCACTGATGGTCAAACCCAATCACCCAGGAAGTATTGAGGGCATGTATTACTTTAACCCTGTAACCCTGTCCTCACCTTTGTTCGTTTGGGAGTAATAATAATAAAGCACAGTCAAATTTAGCTGAGTATAGACACCTTCAGCATGAAGAAACAATAAGACCGTTTGGTAACGCATATTTATGCTTACTTTTAGACTCTTTTTTCATTGTATAAAGTTACAGGATTATGTTCATCAAAACCTCTGACACGATAATATGGCAACAAAATATGCTTGCCTTTAAATATTTTACCAAGAAGCATCCACATGTGTGGAGAGATGTACCGTTTGCTTGTTTGTTCCATCGATAAAAGCAGTAAAGGTGTGCAGGTTTTAAGACTCAGTGACCTCTAGTGGATTCCATACCTCTGCCGATTGGTAGAGCTGGCACTATCAGGTTGAGTAAAGTTCAACACGGTCTTCATTCAAATACAGTGACTCAAACTGAGCTCTACCAAAATGAATAGGCATGTACACACATCAAGTACTCCATTACGTACACCTCCTTGTATCTACAACCACTGTCCCTGTTATCAGCTCCACCGACCATATAGCATCACTTAGTAGCTCTACAGGTACAGACTGTAGTCCATCTGTTTCTCTGTGTACTCTATTACCCTGTTCTTCAATAGTCAGGACCCCCACAGGACCACCACAGAGCAGGGAGTATGTGGATGGTGGATCATTCTCAGGACTGCAGTGACACTGACGTGGTGGTGGTGTGTTAGTGTGTGTGGTGCTGGTGTGAGTGGATCAGACACAGCAGTGCTGCTGGACATCTCAGTGTTACTTGGACTGAGAATCGACCACTGTGGGCTGTGGGGCAGCGTCCTGTGGGCAGTGTCCTGTGGGCAGCTTCCTGTGGGCAGCGTCCTGTGGGCAGCGTCCTGTGGGCAGCGTCCTGTGGGCAGCGTCCTGTGTCCACTGATAAAGGACTAGAGGATGCCCAACACTGCACTGTGCAGCAGCAGATGAGCTATCGTCTCTGACTGTCCATCTACAAGGTGGACCAGCAAGGTAGGAGTGTCTAATAGAGTGGACAGTGAGTGGACACAGTGTCTAAACACTCCAGCAGCACTGCTGTGTCTGATCCACTCACACCAGCACCACACACACTAACACACCACCACCACGTCAGTGTCACTGCAGTGCTGAGAATGATCCACCACCCACATCATACCTGCTCTGTGGTGGTCCTGTGGGGGTCCTGTGGGGGTCCTGACCATTGAAGAACAGGGTAATAGAGTATACAGAGAAACAGATGGACTACAGTCTGGAACTGTAGAGCTACAGAGTGTCCTGTATGGTCAGTGGAGCTGATAAAGTGGACAAAACCATTAATCATTTGAACCACATCTATTAGTGCTTTACCACATCCAGTTCAACCCCACCCATGATCAAGCCCCTCCACCCTTCAATGATAAAGTACAGTGCAGCAGGAAGCCAGTGTTAGAAAACCCCATGACTCATGGTACTCACTGTTGCTGGAAGGGGATAGGGCCGTTTGGAGAGGCCTTCATGGTCAGGGTCATGTGCGGCATGCCGTTGCCGGGCAGTGGCAAGGGGCCGTGAACCGGGCTTTGTGGTTGGACTTGCTGTGGAATAGGCCGCTGAGGCACTATGGTATGCCCATTTGTATGTCCACTGGTGTGACCATTGGTGTGTCCGTTGGTGTGACCTCCGGTGTGACCGTTCACAGGGCCGCTTGGGTGAGAAGAAGGGGGCAGGGTAGTCTGCTCACAGGATGTGCCCTTGGAGCCAGACTTGCAAACGCACATCTGAGGTCGAAGGCACATGCCGCCGTTCTGGCACTTGGGTAAACAGTTGGCTGTAAGAGAGGGGGGAAACAGGGAGAGGTCAGGCAATGGTCACTGTGGGCACTTGCAAAGAAGCAGACATGCATGGACACTGGCAAGTATGAAGGAGAAGCTGATAGTGTACAAACAGGGGGCCAAAATAAGTTCTCAGGGTTAAGACATTCAAATGATTCAGGTTTCACGCTCGGCTGTGCATGTGACATAAGCAGGGACGGCCCTTATCGCTGTACCTGACTGACCCAACAGCCACGATTGTGGACATTCAGTGAGCAGTGGTGTCCTCCATGAGTCATCCTGTTAGTGCAGCACCATTGGCAGACGGCTGCACCACGCAGGACTACATGCACACAGACCGTTACCACGACTGCCCTTAACACCACGTCACCGTCACCAAACACTGCAGTGGTGTCGTACCAGACTGTCATGGAGTGACTCAGAATGGCAGCGGGTCATCTTCAGTGACGAGTCCTGCTTTGGTCTTGGTGGAGACGCCCAACGAATCCGTGTGTGGAGGCACCGTGGTCATCGCCTATAATCCAGAAGGCCTGGTGTCACTCCACCTCCACCCCTACCGCACCAATCAACAGGAACTGTGTGAGGATATTCAAGCTGCATGGGATGGGTTATCACAGGACACCATTAGGAACCTCTACAGCTCCATACCGAGACGTCTGGAGTGTTGGGTTAGCAAACACGGCGGCCCGACGCCATACTGAGAGACAGACTTCTGTATGTGTAGCTCAATAAATATTGATCATATCAGTCTAAATTTATCATCAGTTATTGATCCTGGTCACCTTTATCTTCCTAACACCACCGCAACCCCACACCTCCTTCTGGGTGCAGCTGTTCTTTTTGACAATGAGTGTATATACATCTGCTGTTTACAACCACATACTTAACTGCACACCTGGCTAGCTCATCATACTGCCCCATCCAAAGACGTCTCCCGTGTCTGTGCACATGACTGCCATGATAAATTCCTGTCCCTTTGTTGTCGCTCTTTGATGGAGTGCCTCTGCAGATGACCCCCTAAACAAAAAGACTCCCATTTGTGCCAAGTAGGCACAATAAACAACCATAACACAACTGGCCCAACGACAGTCTCTTCCTCGACTGACTGGAAGGGGAGTGCGTGTGCACGCTTGTGTCTCTGTTCTGGCCACTCTGGCCGCTAGGCAGGCTTTGTAGATGACAGCCCTGGTCCTGTACCTCACTGCTGTAATTACAGGCAACAATCCAGACTCCTGGAGAAACCCAATACCCAGAACACCCCATATCTCTCTCTCTCTCTCTCTCTCTCTCTCTCTCTCTCTCTCGCTCACGCAAACAAGATCAAACCAGTTTCACAACCACTACTTCATGACACGCCGCACGTTGGGGTCCTGTCTAGAACACTGACTCATTGAGCAGGACTGGGAGCTATTAGGCCTGGACAGCATGAACGGTACACGGCAGGATGCAGGGCCTACAAGCCCAAAGGAGTTTCCCTCCGCCGATGCTGACCTCAGAGGCTGCCATAATGGGATAAGAGTGTCCAGCTGCTTCATTCCAAAGGCAAATATCAGACGGTATGTAATATTTGAACTGTCGGTGTAACAGGTGATAATTCAGTCAGGACCAAATCAGCAGAGGCGCATTAGCAATACATCTGCACAGCTCACATTACGCAGGCAGGGAGACTGAAGGAGCCATGGCCTGAGCTGTTGTAGCATTGTTCGTATATGATGGAATCCTGATGATGGTGTCAGCATTGGGACTTCTGAGTGATGCCACCATCGCCCTATCACTGGGAGACCATGAGTTCACTGACCCATTGACCCATTGGCCTCACACTGTTAGGCTAGTCCTAGCTTCTTTCTATTACTCAGTGCAATGAACACCTCATGCTAGCTGATGCAACAGAATTGGGAATTAGGGTTCTCCTCCAAGCGTGTTGAGCCGTCCAGTGTTGTTGCATTAGCAGCAGATGTGGTGAATATAGAGCGAGCATGCTAGCCTTCACTTTCCCAGCTTGGTAGAATTAGCTAATAGGGGGAAACCTAGCTAGTGAGGGGAATCTGCAATGACAGGAGACATCCGGGATGCTAACCATAAGATGCTACGTGCAACTGAACACACAGTTTGCACTGATTACTTTTACAGTACTGCTAGATGCATGCACACTGCATAGTGTGTTGACAGTCTTCATTCAGCGCTACCTCACACTCTACCACAGAAGTGAGGAAAGCGGTTCTAATTTCGTTTCCCCCAGCGCCGACTGCACCCCCCGTAGGACAGGCCCTGCAATTCAATGATGTATTCGGTGAGGTATGAGTATCTCATGCAAAGAAATGACTGATGAAGCTTGGGCTGACGGAGCTATGCAACACTCACACCTCCACCCACACATAGTGGAACCCTCCCAGCCATGGAAGAAGCGATTACATCATGAATGACATCATTCTTCTCCTACCGTGCTGTATAATGAAGTTTTTATTGCGGTAGACTTTGCCCTGTTACCCCCCACTCAGAGCAGGGGGTGTGCTGTCTTTTCCACACTCTGTAAACAGCTCTCCCTCGTTTTTCTTTTTCTCCTCCCTTCCACATCACTAGAGCTTTAGGAGGGGGGCGCAGTCTGTGGCAGGTACAACAAGAGCACTGTTCAATATCTCTCTCTTACACACACACAGGGTTGTTTGTTTTTATACCCTTGTCAGCACGTGGGTCATATACATTTGTTATACCCTCAGACACTCATCATACGTAAGTCCCAACTTTCCCATGTGTGTTATACACACTCAGGAATTACGCCGTAAGGAATGCCGTAAACTGTTATACACACTCAGACACTCATCATACGCCGTAAGCAATCAACCAACAAGTTAGCAAACATCGCAGCCCCATGGTGTACTGAGAGACACCAACATTTTTATTGCAATCCCTCCACCAGCAACAATAACAGCTGGGATTGGATGTGGCATGGACTGGACAAGTTTCTGGATGTAGCCACATCAGTGTCCAGACACTTGTACATTAAAGAATTGGTCAGTTGGTCCAGATTTGGTGGATGCCTTCCCTGGCACAAATACAAGAAGAATTCCCTGTGGACTGGGATTGTAGCCACTGCTGGTAGACCCGTATGACCGTACGCTTCCATACACCTGCAGATTTAGCTACTTCCTTCACACTATGGTCTTTGGCCACGCCCACATGCAGTCGCTCCTTTTAGCCAATCATTAACATCTGCTCTGGAGCCATTTTCCACACATGGAACGAGACATTCCCCGCACTGTACCACCTCTTCTCAATCTATGGATCCCGTCACTCACACCCTGCAGGTATTTATAGACCACAGGTATTCATTAATATATATGCGCTACACACCAATGTAACTGGCTGAATGGTCACTTGCCATGTGGGCAAACACGGTTCAAGGTGATCGTGACCCTTAACCTGGTGTGTTTAAATGATGAAAGTATGATTGTGTGCAGCCCTTGATCACACACATACACACCGTATGGCCAGCACGAGAGAGCGTTAGAAGCAGACGCTCATGCTCACGGCAAACAGGCAACAGCAGATAAGCAGCAGGCGTCCACTGCCATACATACGATATCACAGACACGGTATACTGCGGTCATAATCGGGGCATATGGCCAGGGCAGATGTTTCTGTAATAGAGACAAAGCGAGGAGATGAGGTGGAAACAGAGCATCATGGAAGCCATCATTAGCTGCACCGCCTAAAGATTTACTCTCACATAACAAGCCTGTCCCCTTATCACCAGATACAGGCCTATCCTCCACGCCGTCTCCAGTGTGTACAGACGCTCGAGCTTCAAGCTTGAACAAGGAAGGACAACAGTAGTGAGGATAACTGATCAACCACATGAAGCAAATGGAGCGTAAACGATCTAGAACAGTGTGAATGGAGGGGAATGTTCTAGAATATTATGAATAGAGGGGAACATTCTAGAACAGAATGAATGGAAGGGATATTCTAGAACAGTGTGAATGGAAGGGATATTCTAGAACAGTGTGAATGGAAGGGATATTCTAGAACAGTGTGAATGGGGGGAATATTCTAGAACAGTTTAAATAGAGGGGAATATTCTAGAACAATGAAAAAGAGAGAACATTCTAGAACAGTGTGACTGTGGTAACAGTGTAAATGGGAGAGAGCTTTCCAGAACACTGCATATGGGGACAGAATTCCAGAATGGCAGGAAAAGGGCGTGTTCTCCATAGCAGTGTGAATGTGGGACTGCACTGTAACGCAAAAAATGGGAGGATATTCTAGAACAGTATAGATAGAAAAAAGAACCCAGTGAAAAGTAAAGAGCATTTTGGAATGTGTGAGTGGTTAAAACAGCCTGGGACAGTGTAGATGGGGTAGAACATTCTAGAACAGTGTTAATGAGACAACATTCCAGAACAGTGTGAATGGGGTAGAACATTCCAGAACAGTGTGAATGGGGTAGAACATTCCAGAACAGTGTGAATGGGGTAGAACATTCTAGAACAGTGTTAATGAGACAACATTCCAGAACAGTGTGAATAGTGTAGAACATTCTAGAACACTGTAAATAACTGTAAAGTACAGTTTGAATAGAGGGGAATGATCTAGAACTGTTTGAATAGAGGAGAATATTCTAAAACAGTGAGAACATTCTGGAACAGTATGAATGGAGGGGAATATTCCAGAACAGTGTGAATGGAGGGGAATGTTCTAAAACAGTTTAAACGAAGAGGAATGTTCTAGAACAGTTTAAATGAAGGGGAATGTTCTAGATCAGTTTGAATAGAGGGGAATATTTTAGAACAATGAAAAAGAGAGAACATTCTAGAACAGTGTGACTGTGGTAACATTTCATAACAGTGTAAATGGGAGAGAGCATTCCAGAACACTGCATATGGGGACAGAATTCCAGAATGGCAGGAAAAGGGCGAGTTCTCCATAGCAGTGGGAATGTACTGCAAAGCAAAAAACGGAAGGATATTCTAGAACAGTATAGATAGAAAAAAGAACCCAGTGAAAAGCAAAGAGCATTTTGGAATGTGTGAGTGGTTAAAACAGCCTGAGACCGTGTGAATGGGGTAGAACATTCTAGAACACTGTAAATAACTGTAAAGTACAGTGTGAATGAAGGGGAATGATCTAGAACTGTTTGAATAGAGGAGAATATTCTAAAACAGTAAGAACATTCTGGAACAGTATGAATGGAGGGGAATATTCCAGTACAGTTTCAATGGAGGGGAATGTTTTGGAACAGTTTGAATGGAGGGGAATGTTCTAGAACAGTTTGAATGGAGGGGAACATTCCAGTACAGTTTCAATGGAGGGGAATATTCTAGAACAGTTTGAATGGAGGGGAATGTTCTAGAACAGTGTGAATGGAGGGGAATGTTCTAGAACAGTGTGAATGGAGGGGAATGTTCTAGAACAGTGTGAATGGAGGGGAATATTCTAGAACAGTGTGAATGGAGGGGAATGTTCTAGAACAGTGTGAATGGAGGGGAATATTCTAGAACAGTGTGAATGGAGGGGAATGTTCTAGAACAGTGTGAATGGAGGGGAACGTTCTAGAACAGTGTGAATGGAGGGGAATGTTCTAGAACAGTGTGAATGGAGGGGAATATTCTAGAACAGTGTGAATAGGGTAGAACATTTTAAAATTTCATTAATTTCTCAATAAATATTGATCATATCAGTCTAAATGTATCATCAGTTATTGATCCTGGTAACATGTATCTTCTATCCCAACAGTACCGCACTCCCACACCTCCTTCTGGGTGCAGCTGATGAGTGAATGCTCTAAACCAAAAGCTCTTCTCAAAACTCAACTAATGGAACACAACGTCCCAGACACCAGGGGACGTATTCCTACCCGCCGTCAGCGGTACCTTTCTGCGAAACAGAGCACTTCACCATTTTTTTGGATCCACTTCCAGATAGACTTCCTAGTAAGGGCTCGTTAATGAGCTGAAGAGTTCAGCAATGTGTGGTGATGTAGGGAAAACAGTCCAAGGCCTGCCTGTTTTAGACGACTGCTTTTGAGGAAAGTGGTGCTGCTCCGCCAGAGAAGGAACATGTGTCTCTTGATTGGGAAAATGACACACAGCATGCGAGGCAGTCGGCAGCTGAAAGTGACAAAAAGCCCAGCAGCCGAAAAGCGTGCGAGAGCCGGCGCTGCTGACTCAAGCAGTCAGGCGGCCCGGAGCGGCGCTGGTAATTCCGGCTCTTTATTAGCTTTATCTGGCCGGTCGATATTGAAATCTCCTGCTAAAAAATGTGTTGCATCTCTCTCTTTATCCGCGCCCGAACAGGCCGGGCGCTCACGCTCGGCCGAGCGGGCCTGCCAGAAAGTGCCGTCGATAAGGCTGCTTTTCTCGCGCAGTATTTCAGAGCAGACAGAGAGCCAATTAAAGGGGGGGTGCAGTCGTCTCCTCGCCGGGCTTTTACTGGGAGAAAACACAGCCCTGGAGGAACTGCAGACTGCTGATACAGACCAATCACAGACATAAATAGCAAAGCAATAGGCACAGGAAGCTGCTGCTGTGGCGTGACGAAGGCCCAGCCTACCCTCCTTCAGCAGGGACAAACTCCAGGCACTCTGTATTGTAGACATGATGGCTGGGTGACTTGAACACTCGAAAGTGGGCAGCAGGGATGAGACTCACCCAGCATCATTGCTTACCAGACCAGGCCTTCACATTTAGCTTCCAACTCTCCCTTTCAACATTCTGGAAGGATAAAATTGTCCCTACCAGTATTGTGGGAGGGCTGAATTGTCCCTACCAGTATTGTGGAAGGACGGAATTGTCCCTACCAGTATTGTGGGAGGACGGAATTGTCCCTACCAGTGTTGTGGGAGGATGGAATTGTCCCTACCAGTATTGTGGGAGGGCGTAATTGTCCCTACCAGTATTGTGGGGGGACGGAATTGTCCCTACCAGTATTGTGGGAGGATGGAATTGTCCCTACCAGTATTGTGGGAGGATGGAGTTGTCCCTACCAGTATTGTGGGAGGGCGGAATTGCCCCTACCAGTATTGTGGAAGGACGGAATTGCCCCTACCAGTATTGTGGGAGGGCGGAATTGCCCCTACCAGTATTGTGGAAGGACGGAATTGTCCCTACCAGTATTGTGGGAGGGCGGAATTGTCCCTACCAGTATTGTGGGAGGGCGGAATTGTCCCTACCAGTATTGTGGGAGGGCGGAATTGTCCCTACCAGTATTGTGGAAGGGCTGAATTGTCCCTACCAGTATTGTGGGAGGACGGAATTGTCCCTACCAGTATTGTGGGAGGGCGGAATTGTCCCTACCAGGATGGTGGAAGGGCTGCATTGTCCCTACCAGTATTGTGGAAGGGCTGAATTGTCCCTACCAGTATTGTGGGAGGGCGGAATTGTCCCTACCAGTATTGTGGGAGGGCGGAATTGTCCCTACCAGTATTGTGGGAGGGCGGAATTGTCCCTACCAGTATTGTGGGAGGGCGGAATTGTCCCTACCAGTATTGTGGGAGGGCGGAATTGTCCCTACCAGTATTGTGGGAGGACGGAATTGTCCCTACCAGTATTGTGGGAGGGCGGAATTGTCCCTACCAGTATTGTGGAAGGACGGAATTGTCCCTTCCAGTATTGTGGGAGGGCTGAATTGTCCCTACCAGTATTGTGGGAGGATGGAATTGTCCCTACCAGTATTATGGGAGGACGGAATTGTCATTACCAGTATTGTGGGAGGGCGGAATTGTCCCTACCAGTATTGCGGGAGGACGGAATTGTCTCTACCAGTATTGCGGGAGGACGGAATTGTCTCTACCAGTATTGTGGGAGGATGGAATTGTCCCTACCAGTATTGTGGAAGGGCTGAATTGTCCCTACCAGTATTGTGGGAGGGTGGAATTGTCCCTACCATTATTGTGGGAGGATGGAATTGTCCCTACCAGTATTGTGGGAGGACGGAATTGTCCCTTCCAGTATTGTGGGAGGACGAAATTGTCCCTACCAGTATTGTGGGAGGGCGGAATTGCCCCTACCAGTATTGTGGAAGGACGGAATTGCCCCTACCAGTATTGTGGGAGGGCGGAATTGCCCCTACCAGTATTGTGGAAGGACGGAATTGTCCCTACCAGTATTGTGGGAGGGCGGAATTGCCCCTACCAGTATTGTGGAAGGACGGAATTGTCCCTACCAGTATTGTGGGAGGACGGAATTGTCCCTACCAGTATTGTGGAAGGGCTGAATTGTCCCTACCAGTATTGTGGGAGGACGGAATTGTCCCTACCAGTATTGTGGGAGGGCGGAATTGTCCCTACCAGTATTGTGGAAGGGCTGAATTGTCCCTACCAGTATTGTGGGAGGACGGAATTGTCCCTACCAGTATTGTGGAAGGACGGAATTGTCCCTTCCAGTATTATGGGAGGGTGGAATTGTCCCTACCAGTATTGTGGGGGGACGGAATAGTCCCTACCAGTATTGTGGAAGGACGGAATTGTCCCTACCAGTATTATGGGAGGGCGTAATTGTCCCTACCAGTATTGTGGGGGGACGGAATAGTCCCTACCAGTATTGTGGAAGGACGGAATTGTCCCTACCAGTATTATGGGAGGGTGGAATTGTCCCTACCAGTATTGTGGGGGGACGGAATAGTCCCTACCAGTATTGTGGGAGGATGGAATTGTCCCTACCAGTATTGTGGGAGGACGGAATTGTCCCTACCAGTATTGTGGAAGGACGGAATTGTGTCTACCAATATTTTGGAAGGGTAGAACTCTCCCTTCCAATAATTTTGGAAGGACAGATTTGTCCCTACCAGGATTTTGGGAAGATAGAATTGTCGCTACCAGGATTTCTAGAAGGCTAGAATCAGTCAATGCTGCAACCAAGCCTATGGCCTTGCTTAGAGGCCTACAGTTTATTCTTACTGGTCTAAATTCATTGATTACTAGCAATGCTAGCATTCTGACTGCACAGTGTGAAATCTAGACATTGGTGGTATGGATGTCCATGACTGAGAACAGTCTGGTGATGGAAAAAAAATCCAAAATTTTGGTTGGAAAAGGAACTAATTACGTAGCTGGTGGCAACTGGCTGACTTGTGGGCGGCTATGGTTTGGTAATGCAGGAAAGATCACGTGGTCTAACTGGCATTCAGGGAAGCAAGACACATACACTGGAAGTTCACAAACATGTATACCACTCTAGGTGGCCTTTCCGAGATGCTTGACCAAGAGCGGGGGCCGGGAGAGAAATTTTTAGCGGACTTCAAACGTAACAGGTTTATAGGGTGTTATGTCTCCACTCCAACCAGACGTGATTACAGATGTTCAGTATCTGATGTTTGAAGTGCTATAGATGGGAAAAGAAGTCAGCATTAACCTTAAAGCAGTGCATGTACTACTCTGTGCAATCGCTAAAGATCACCACAGCACAGTACTGCACACCGATCTGCAGATACGTAGCGTCGCTAACTCCCATAGCTTGTAGCAGTGCGGTGACTTGTGTTCGGCTGCCAACAATGCAATTAGCATTAGCTGGCTAACTCGGCTACCACAAACAGCACAGCCACGAAAGTAAAGCTAATATAAGCAGAGGCGGACGGTAAAAGGGTCCTGCTTCAGACGCTGTTTCACTTCCAGTTTGGATGTTCAGTTATGCGGAGATAGTGATGGAGAGTCCATTCTTCAACTCCAGCATGGGCATCAGGGTCAGCTCTTAGACAATGACTCTAAGAGTCAAAATACTGGAAGTTGACGTAATCGGCTCGATGGACATTAAGACAGAGGTGAGTTTGAGTCTGAGTGGTAAAAGTTTCAGTACCAGCTTTAAGCCATGTTAAATTCACGCCCACCACCTTAAAGTCCCTGCCACCTTAAATGTACTCCTTCAACCTTAACTTTGATGCCACCTTAAATTCACTTCTACTCTCTTAATTTCCCTACCACATTAAATTCTCTGACACCTTTCATTTAATCATACCACCTTAAACTCTCTGCCACCCCAATATCACTCTTACCACCTTAAATTCCCTCATACCACCTTAAATTCAATACTACCTTAAATTCACTGTTGCATATTAACTCCATTGTTTTAGCTGACACTGCTGTGTGTCTGCGGGTCTTTGTGTGAGAGGCCCATTATGACATCACTTGTGGCAGTTGAGATTTGAATTCGTTCGACATTCCGCCATTCATTTCCTATGGGAAAAAAATCGTCCGAAAAACGGCTGCCGTACGAAAACCGTACGTCGGAATTCTTAGAAAAGCACAAGCACACTATTCGGGTATAGGACCTACGATCCTGCAAAATTACGTGGTTCTACGTCAAAAACTGTAGGAGGAGAAACTGTTTAAATTTTCAGCATAGAATAATAAGAATAAGAAGATGATGAAGAACAGTAAGTTTTACAAGCCAACTTAATGATACGAGGAATGAAAATCAACAACAAGGAACGTTTTTACAGAATTTTGTGAAGCTGAGATTTGGCAGATTCCTCTTCAAATTTCCATTCCACCTTAAATGGTCCTGCAGTTACATTCTGGTGCCGGCTAATTAGCATTAAGGTAACTGCTGTATCACTTAAGGTGGTCCGGAAAAGTCGAATTAGAAGTTTGCAAAGACGAAACCTTAATAAAAGAGGACAAGCACACATTCAACCCCCAAAACTGGTTAAACCCAGCGTCCCTTTATCAAGAACTCAGGGTGGTGTAAAGTCAAGGTGGAGTTAAGGAGTCGGTTCCATTAATTCCAGAGCTAAGAGTGGAGAGTCATGCATCGCTAGCTGCTATATGAAGCACGTCGCTTCCGTGGTCAACTCAGAAACAAACGTTCAAAGGTGAAGTTTTATACTGTACCTGGGCTGGAAGACCTGAAATCTCCCACCCCCGCAAATTCTATTGAAATGAATTGTCTCTCTGACAAAGCTAGCCTGACTGGGCCTCAAAGCACATGTTCCCTAAAACTTCTGAACAGAAAGTGTTAGTGTTTCAGATCTGGATACGTTTAGCAGGATAACCTCAGCGGAAGGTGATGGATGTTCATCAGGAATTTCCCTTTTCACTAGCTGGACAAACATTTGGCTAAAGCTCTCCTAGCTAATGAAACATACTAGCCTATAGAATAACTGGCCTTTAGTGATTAGATGATAATACAAACGTGCCATTGGAAACAACAGTTCAATCTTCAACTGTTCGCTTAGCATGTTTCAGATACAGACCCCCCACCCAACACTGCTTATTCTAGCACACGTTAGCATTTCTTAGCCAAGGGCTCAGCAATCGCACATAAGACCTGTACCAAGACCAACACTCTCCCTGATTAGTTTGTAGTAGTTAAACTCTGATCAGGTTCTGACATAGCCGAAGCCATATGCTCTGGCCGAGGGAATCTTGTTTACACCCAAACAGATCTGGGAACGCTTATGCTAAGCTAGCTAATGTATCCTCCATAAACAACCTCTTGCTGTGTCTCATTTGTTTTGCTATCCCAACGGAGCTACTCCAACATTCCTTGGTGAGTGTGCGTTTGTGAAAGGGGTTAACACCGCAGTGTTGCGTGGTGTTAATGCTGGCGTAGCACTGTCCTAAATAAAGCTAGGTTTGGCATAATTAGCTCAGCTGTGGAACTGTTTACTTTCTGAAAAAGATTCATGGAGATTATGTATACATTCCTCCCTCCGACTCGTATTTGTGTTATGGCACTTTCTCATTTTGTCTAAACCCGGTATTATGGTCCGCCTTGGTACTGGCAGAGCAGCTTGGTATAGCAGTGCTGATTCAGCAGGAGTTAATAGCGCTCTAATCAGGCCTGGAGGTCTGCAAATGAGCTTTCAGCTCCGTAGCACCACCAGGCAGAATCTGAAGGCTTATGATAAAGTGCGCATGTAATGAACGCTAATTATGTGCAGGGCTGAGAGTGTTTCTGGAATAGCGCTGGAACTAGCAGGCATGATCTTCATGTGTAGGAGAGATAGCAAGGCACTGAATTGCTGACTATATGCCGGACATTGTGCTGTTCACAAAAGGTCTATGAATGGTGGTCTCCAGAGTTTGTTCTAGGGATGGGCGGCTGGATACATATCGACACTTAAGATACTGGGGTTTACTTTTAAAAATCAATTCTGGGGCAAAAAAATTAAAAACATTAATACACTTTTTGCTTTTTTATTTTATAATTTTTTATTTTATATATTTAATATTTGTGCTAATATTTATTGTTTCATTAGATATACAGTATAATGAACTTTTAAACGGAGCTATTTCGATTTTAACCTAACTAATACACATTTGGTTACTGAATTTAGTGAGCATAATTTGACCACTTTAATTATTAAATGAATTAAATTATTAAAATAATATTAAGTTATTTAAAAAGATACGCAGCGAGACTATTTTGGTCACATTTACCATTTATCATTTCAAAATTAAAACTTTAAAAGACCCATATCGATATCGGGATATTAGACTTGGTATCAGGTCGACCGGAAAATGACTGGTATCGTCCATCGCTAGCTTGTTCTCTGCGTCAGCACCATTTGAATTTGGTCTTGTCTTTGTCCTGAGGTGAGGCGTAACCCAGAAGCAATATTACACAAGGGGCCTCATCAACATTACAATAAGCACTGCAGTACATGGAAAGGGAATCAGTATCCTGGATGTATAATAAAACAAAATTATGAAGAGATGAAGAAACACAAGTTTATCCTTTCAGGGAAGACATAAATTCATGACTTCTGAAAGAGCCTAGCTAGCCTGTTAGCAGGACAAGACACAAGTACTCTGATTTTCCACTACCGGAAACATTCGCAGTAGCATGCTAGCTGCTTAGCTAGTTATTCAGATGCAGTTTGACTTGTACAGTTTAATGTCAGTGTTATCCTCTCCCAGCCGGGTAATAGATCGTCGATATGCGTCGATATCAGAACTGATATCTGGTTCGGGTCGATACCAAGTTCATTTACTTCATTCTGATACCCATGTGACTTGGGCTGGGTCTACGCTGCCGGGGAAAGGGCTAATTTACTCCCATCCAAAAAATGTGATGTGGTGAAACTGATCTGTACAGTTTACAAAAAACACAACGAATAACTGCACTCGGTAACGTATAGCTGCGACCCTGAGGTCCTGAGAGGGACCAATGGAAAAACAGAGGGGACAGGTCACATCCAGTGATCAATGAGGGTACTGCTAACCCACTACCCAAGACTGCGACGGCCCAGCGATCCATCTTTAGAACCAGAGTGTTTTTTTTTACTATGTTAATTTCCCAACTGTTCTAGCAAGAAACTAGGTCTCTTTTCCTGAAGAAAATGCAGAGTGACTGCACCCAGGTGGTTGCAGGTATTCCAGGTGGTTGCTAATAATCTCCCTCTCTCTGTTCTGTTCTCAGTTGAGCTCCCTGTACCAGTTTGTCCTACTCCCTCACTGAGCCTATAGAGAGGAAAGACAACAGCTGGCTCCACTCCATCAACTTGCCCTCATCATCATCATCATCACAGGTCCATAACACTCCATCCTAAACCCTTTCACCTGTGCCCCGTTCTACGTTCTCCCCCCAACCCCCGCCACCCCGGCGAGCGTCTCTGATGAAGAACGCGCCCGTCTCCGGCTCTCCCGCTCTCCGGCGTGCTGCGGTGAAATACTTTCATGTACTGTTTTCTCTGGCACCAGCCTCACAGGGTTTGGGCCGTGTTCAGTTCAAAGGAGAAATAGACTGGGCAACCTCTCAAAAGACCCGAGATCACCAGGCAGCCCGGCAAAAAAGACAAGCTGCGCTCGGGGCCCGGACGGTGCGGAGACACTTTATACAAACTACTGTATGTACAGCATACGTCGAGGCTGGCCCCGCAGAGAGCAAGCCCGATGTATTATCCAAATTGCACGTAATACGTTACACATGATGGCTGCACTGAAAGTCTGCACACGCGGCTGGAACCAAAAAAAACCTGTCTGAGACTCGCGGAGTGTGGCTGTTACTGGAAGCGCTCATAGAAAGGAGCCATACATCACACTTTGTATTGCTGTATTTGAGGAAACTGCTCTATTTGGATGAAAAATATGTCGACGCAGCTTTGTGATTCTAAGCATATTCAGCCCGGAGAGTTTCTTCACCGCACAAGCATCCCTCCGCAGCCACACAATGCTCTGCTCTGTGCTGGAGTCTAAAAAAGGGGAATGCTTTAAATATCTCTGAATAAATCAAATTGAATCAAAAGTCAATTAGACAGCCATAGCATAGACGACCATAGCTATCACATGGCTTCTGCTGGCAAGACGACCCACAAAGTCTGCGCGGGGAGGAATCTAAACTTAACCCGCTTCGGTTTACTTGGTCAGCCTCGCATCGGTTAGGCCTTTAGGAGCTTTAAAGGCTTTACCTCCGATTAACCACCACACTGAAGGTCTAGCTCTACTGAACAAAGATCATCTGGACGCTGGATCTGGACTTTACTGAGTGTTTGGTCTGAACTAAAGGTCCAGCTCTACAGAATAAAGACCATCTGGACGCTGGATCTGGACTTTACTGAGTGTTTGGTCTGAACTGAAGGTCCAGCTCTACAGAATAAAGACCATCTGGACGCTGGATCTAGACTTTACTGAGTGTGTGGTCTGAACAGAAGGTCTAGCTCACTGGATCTGGACTTTACTGAGTGTTTGGTTTGAACTGACTGTCCAGCTCTACTGAATAAAGACCATCTGGACACTGGATCTAGACTTTACTGAGTGTGTGGTCTGAACAGAAGGTCTAGCTCACTGGATCTGGACTTTACTGAGTGTTTGGTTTGAACTGACTGTCCAGCTCTACTGAATAAAGACCATCTGGACACTGGATCTAGACTTTACTGAGTGTTTGGTCTGAACTGAAGGTCCAGCTCTATTGAATAAAGAAGACCTGGACACTGGATCTGGACTTTACTGAGTGTGTGGTCTGACCTGAATGTCCAGCTCTATTGAATAAACACCATCTGGACACTGGATCTGGACTTTACTGTGTTTATGGTCTGAACTGAAGGTCTAGCTCTACTGAATAAACACCATCTGGACACTGGATCTGGACTTTACTGAGTGTTTGGTCTGAACTGAAGGTCCAGCTCTACCGATTATACACCATCTGGACACTGGATCTGGACTTTACTGAGTGTTTGGTCTGAACTGAAGGTCCAGCTCTACTGAATAAAAACCATCTGGACACTGGATCTGGACTTTACTGAGTGTTTGGTCTGAACTGACGGTCTAGCTCTACTGAATAAAGACCATCTGGACACTGGATCTGGACTTTACTGAGTGTTTGGTCTGAACTGAAGCTCTAGCTCTATTGAATAAAGACCATCTGGACACTGGATCTGGACTTTACTGAGTGTTTGGTCTGAACTGACGGTCTAGCTCTATTGAATAAAGACCATCTGGACACTGGATCTGGACTTTACTGAGTGTTTGGTCTAAACTGAAGCTGGACACTGGATCTGGACTTTACTGAGTGTTTGGTCTGAACTGAAGGTCCAGCTCTACTGAATAAACACCATCTGGACACTGGATCTGGACTTTACTGAGTGTTTGGTCTGAACTGAAAGTCCAGCTCTACCGATTACACACCATCTGGACACTGGATCTGGACTTTACTGAGTGTTTGGTCTGAACTGAAGGTCCAGCTCTACTGAATAAAGACCATCTGGACACTGGATCTAGACTTTACTGAGTGTTTGGTCTGAACTGACGGTCTAGCTCTACTGAATAAAGACCATCTGGACACTGGATCTGGACTTTACTGAGTGTTTGGTCTGAACTGAAGGTCTAGCTCTACTGAATAAAGACCATCTGGACACTGGATCTGGACTTTACTGAGTGTTTGGTCTGAACTGAAGGTCCAGCTCTACTGACTAAACACCATCTGGACACTGGATCTGGACTTTACTGAGTGTTTGGTCTAAACTGACGGTCTAGCTCTACTGAATAAACACCATCTGTACACTGGATCTGGACTTTACTGAGTGTTTGGTCTGAACTGAAGGTCCAGCTCTACTGAATACAGACCATCTGGACACTGGATCTGGACTTTACTGAGTGTGTGGTCTGGACTGAAGGTGTAGCTCCACTGAATAAAGACCATCTGGACACTGGATCTGGACTTTACTGAGTGTTTGGTCTGAACTGAAGGTCTAGCTCTACTGAATAAAGACCATCTGGAGACTGGATCTGGACTTTACTGAGTGTTTGGTCTGAACTGAAGGTCCAGCTCTACTGAATAAAGACCATCTGGACACTGGATCTGGACTTTACTGAGTGTTTAGGTTTATGATGATAACTGGGAAAGGTAAGTTGTAAAGGGTAGCTAGACAGCGATGGAGAAAATGTACGTGTTAAACGAAAGGTCAGACGCAATCACGCTACCGATGTTAGCGCCACTGCTAGTTTGAGAACAGTCCGCTACACAGAATTCATCCAGCAGCTCTGTGGTCAGAAACTGAGCACTGATGAAGTGCTAGAGCAGGGGTCTCAAACTGGGTTCCGTCCAGGCCACAGCTCTGCACAGTGTTTCCACTTCAATTCAACTCACTACGGTTTTGCTAATTAGCGAAGTCAAGTTGAGTGTTAAATAGGGCAGAAAGCTCGCTGACGGTTGCAGTTCTGTGGTCTGCGAGAACTGGAGTCTGACTCCTGAGGTAATGAAATGTTTGCCTGAACCTGATGGGACCCAAACCGTGTGGGTTTCGGATGTCATTTCTAGAATACGAGTCGGGCAAGTTTGGGTTCTCAGCCAACCCCCAGCTTTTTCTCAGCCCAATTTACCCTGCCTTAGTTTTACACCTTACGTCAACCACTCAGCACTGAGGTTCAGGAAGTCCAAGCTGTGTATGGTCTGCCTTTCACTTGAAGGATCTGGGATCACTACATGCACACAGACCGTTACGATGACTGTCCTTAACACCACGTCAACATCACTAAACACTGCAGTGGAGTCGTACCAGACCGTCATGGCGTGACTCAGAATGGCAGTGGGTCATCTTCAGTGACGAGTCCCACGACCAACGAATCCGTGTGTGGAGGCACCGTGGTCAGTTTGTTGTTACACATCACACGTCCAGAAGGCCTGGTGTCACTCCGCCTCCACCCCTACCTCACCATCTGCAGGAAGTGTGAGGATCTTCAAGCTGCATGGGATGGATTATCACAGGACACCATTAGGAACCTCTACAGCTCCATACCGAGACGTCTGTTGCTTTAGCCATACTGATACAAGGTCCAGGTCAGTGTTCATCTCAACTCATCTCAAGCTGCTCTCTCAACTTGCCACAGCATCACAACACTCGGCATAGCGGGAAGCCGTCAGGAGGCGCGTGACTGACAAGTCAGGGTGAGCCACCGTGTGCACCCAGACACCAGTAGGCCAGTCGAAACAAGACCTGCTCCTAATGGAACTTGTTACCCCGCGGTTTCGAGAGGAGCGAAGTGTGCTAAGGACGCTCGGCACAAGTGTTTGCATGCGTGTGTACACACACGCCGAAAACCGAGCTCCATTCAACGTTTAGCAGGGGGGCTTACAATGAGGTCTATGTTCCGTGACAGGAGAGGTGGGGCGCAGAAGGGTGCTGATCCTGAAAAGCAAATTGAGCCAAAGATATATAGGGACAGGGGAGAACATTCCGTAAATGCCATGACTGACATCGGCCTGGAGCGTTCGTCATTCTTCCTCATATACGGGGGGGGAAGGAAAAAATATGATCTGTGAAATTAATGGCGAAGGCTCAGGGCCTCGTATTATTAATCCTGAGCACCGCGCTCCATCATGCTCCAAGTTACGATGAATTACCATGTAACCGTGTTGACCGAGCATGAAGGTGCATATATATTATTCCTAATATTCTTAAAAGCATGTGCACGCATTAGCCACCTCCTTACTCAGACATATGTGCCAACGTCAGCAACGTGACAGAAATACGGGATCGGAAGGAGCCGGTGATCGTAAACCGTATAACCAACCGCTGTAGTTCTGCACGGTTCTCCGAAGCCTCCTGTGGAATATCGCCAAGCACCATACTAACCACGACAGGTACGCGAGACAGGACCATCGGCAGGAACTCTTTACTGAGCGTCCTCAATCTTCCTGTCGTCCGCAACGTTTCCTGTAAGGTCTTCCATTAAAAACTTTTCGTAACACTTCACCCCGAATTTTAGAGCTCCCAGGCCCCTCGCCGGGCGGCTGGCTCGCAGACCCCACATCAAACGCGCCGGTCAAAGGGCGCCGCCATTCAAAATAAAAGGCATGGCTGGAGAAGGAATGCGCCGTGCTGGTGGCGCTCCAAGCTAACGGAGCTAACGGAGTCCCGCGCCCATGAAAACAGGGGCTTTCTCTCTGGCGCTGGCCCATTCTTTCAACCCGCCCGTCCACCCCTCTGACTCAACCGCCTGTAGGGAGGGCTCCATCTCTGGCCACAGTGGGAGGAACAGATATCGAGACTGGAGCGTTAGTAATCAGTGTGAATGGGTGCGGTGATTTGAGAATGCTGCTATCCAAGCCCATCGAAATTTGGGTGCTTAAAGAAGGTGTGACTAGCTGCACCCAGAAGGGACCAACCGATAGGAATGAGACTTGGTGGGTGGGTTTGACATTGTGAGACACGTGAACGATTTGAAGTCGGCCGTGCATGTGACGTAAGCAAGGACGGGCCTTATCGCTGAACCTGACTGACCCAACAGCCACGTTTGCAGTGGTGTCCTCCATGAGTCATCCTGTTAGTGCAGCACCGTTGGTAGACGGCTGCGCCACACAGGACTACATGCACACAGACCGTTACCACGACTACCATTAACACCACATCACCGTCACCAAAGACTGCAGTGGTGTCGTACCAGACTGTCATGGAGTGACTCAGAATGGCGGCGGGTCATCTTCAGTGACGAGTCCCGCTTTAGTCTCGGTGGAGACGCCCAACGAATCCGTGTGTGGAGGCACCGTGGTCAGCACCAAGATGAACGGTTTGTCGTCACACGTCCAGAAGGCCTGGTGTCCCTCCACCTCCACCCCTACCGCACCATCTGCAGGAACTGTGTGAGGATGTTCAAGCTGCATGGGATGGATTATCACAGGACACCATTAGGAACCTCTACAGCTCCATACCGAGACGTCTGGCGTGTTGGGTTAGCAAACATGGCCGCCTGACGCCATACTGAGAGACAGACTTCTGTATGTGTAGCTCAATAAATATTGATCATATCAGTCTAAATGTATCATCAGTTATTGATCCTGGTCTCCTTTATCTTCCTTCCCAACAGCACCGCACTCCCACACCTCCTTCTGGGTGCAGCTGTTCTTTAGATGATGAGTGTATTACTTATTAAATGAAAAGCTTGTTGTTATGTAGCTGATTGATTTGTATCTTAGAGCATCTAATCACTATGGTCTCTACAGGCACTGAACACGTCCATCCTCTTTTGGTTACGCCCTTTACAAAGACATCCCAGTGCTACTGCTCTACAGTAAACAGAGCTGCCCATTACCGCAGCCTGAATCCAGCAGGAATGGCCTGTGTAGTCAACAGTGACCGTGACAGTGAGCGTGACCGATGTAGCTCTGACTCACAAACAAACCGAACCATGTTTGGCAGTGACCTCAAAGCCACATTCTGAGAAAAAGGCCCCATCTGCTGGGACAACCATCTGCTGGGCCCCAGCTACTGATGAGCGCACGGTCTGCAGAGGAGCCACAAGAGAGGCAGGCACAGATTCATTAGACCCAAATGGCTTCGGGTTGCAGGAGTGAGACAGCCGGCCAAACGTCTGAGGAACGCGTTCTGGGGGCCGAAAGCGTCTGCGCGATATTTGTAGTTCCCCCCGTCTGATGAATGGCTTAGGTGCAAAGCGTTCCTTCAGAAACTGCTCCGCCTGCCTAAGAAATAACCTGGGAGAGACATCGTGAAAAAAGGCATCCTGTCGACCCCGGAGATGCCGAACAGAGTGGGAGGTAGAAGTGATGACTTAGGGGAGGCTGCGGACGAGATATCAATTACACACATGAGGCAGGAACAGCCAAAAACCATCTATTAAGCCTAACGTGTCAAAGGTCGGGAACAAAAACGTCTATTAAAAGTAAGAGGCAGGTGGCGGCGGCGGTGGAGGTGGGGAAGCGGAGACATGTAACCTCAGAGATCTCCCCCAACCCCCGCCCCCTGAGGCCTCGGCTCTCGGAGCAGCCCGTCTCTTATATAACCTGCTGGAAGAGCTTCAAGACCCAGAGAGAAAGCGACTCCATTCTCTCGGTGAGCAAAAAAAAAAAAAGCCCACTACGATAAGCTTCTCCTCAAATCTGGCTCTCTCTGCACGCTCGCTCCTGCCGCTCCATCCGTTCGTCTGACTGCCTGTCTGTGCGTGTCTGCTCCTTTTCCTCTCTGTATCTCTCTATCGTGGCACAGCACTGACTCACTTCCCTCGTTCCCTTCGTCTTCTACTTGTCCGTCTTGCCCTCCCCCAAGGCTCAGCTCTAACTTGAGGAAGGTCCTGCGTTACTCCGGAATAGACCGTACGTCAAAACTACAGCGCTGTGGAAAGGCCTTAGCCCCAAAGCACTGACCACGGTGCCTCCACACACGGATTCGTTGGTCGTCTCCACCGAGACAAAACGGGACTGGAGATGACCTGCTGCCATTCTGAGTCACTCCATGACAGTGTGGCACGACACCACTGCAGTCTCTGGCGACGCTGGTGTGGTGTTAATGGTAGTCGTGGTAACGGTCTGTGTGCATGTAGTCCTGCGTGGTGCAGCCGTCTGCCAATGGCGCTGCACTAACAGGATGACGTATGGAGGACACCACTGCTCGCTGAATGTCCTCAGTCGTGGGTGTTGGGTCAGTCAGGTATAGCGATAAGACCCGCCCCTGCTTACATCATAGTATTACTATTATTATTGCTATTATTATTATTATTATTATTGTTATTATTACTATTACTATTATTATTATTGCTATTATTATTATTATTATTATTACTATTATTATTATTGCTATTGCTATTATTATTATTATTATTGTTACTATTATTATTGTTATTATTATTACTATTATTATTATTATTATTATTACTACAATTACTATTATTACTATTATTATTACTATTATTATTATTACTATTACTATTATTATTATTATTACTATTATTATTATTATTACTATTACTATTATTATTATTATTATTACTATTACTATTATTATTACTATTACTATTACTATTATTATTATTATTACTATTACTATTATTACTATTACTATTATTACTATTACTATTATTATTACTATTATTATTGTTACTATTATTATTATTATTATGACAATAATCCCATTATTATCATATCGCCCAGCTCTAGTTCATTTCCGTCTTTCTCTCCCTCTCTCCGTCTGCCAGCCTATTATTCACCCCCCTCCTTTCCTTTCTCCTATTACTCCTCCTCTCTCTCTCTGTCTGGACTTTTCTTTACTTGCTAGGCCCCTGACTCTGTTTTATACTCTGTCTGGCCTTCTCCTCTCTCTCTCTCTCTCCCTCTCTCTCCCTCTCTCTCCCTCTCTCTCCCTCTCTCTCCCTCTCTCTCCCTCTCTCTCCCTCCCCACAGTGCCCCACTCCTGGGCCTGACAGCAGTGATTTGGCTCACAGGTGGGCTCTGCAGCTGCCACTGTGGTTATTTATAAAAGCCACCATAAAAACAGCGTACGTTTCGGTCAGCCTTTTATCCGAGGCACAGCTAGGTGCCCTCCTGGCTCAGCTACACACGCACAAAGCTGAAATCACACACTATATGGGTCACCGTTTCACCGATTCAGAGCCGGTGTTAATGGTAACAGCCAGTTAACTGGTTAAAGCTCCACTCAGGAACCGCTGGAAGAGCACCACGGCTGGGCCAAGATGGGCTTTGAGTCTCAAGAGAACAGCATGAACCTACAAGTGCTACACTCGCAGACGTGAAGAAGCACATTTAGCGAAGCCCCACATCTATTAACACGCAGTGCTATTACATGCACCGTGTTAGGCAGAGGCTCTTATCCAGAGCGACTTACAACTTCATCATTCCTTGCCCAGGCAGGCGCAGCTAGCATTTGGAGTCTTGCCCAGGGACTCTTATTGGTATAGCATGGGGGGCTGACCCAGGTAGGGGATCAAACCCCAGACTACACGCAGGAGGTGGTGGTGGTGGTGTTAGCCACCACACTCTACCAACCACTTAGACTACCATTACACCACTGTTGAATACCTGTCCTGCACTCTGCGGCTCAGATCTGCTTTGGCATTGGCAGACCCCTCACATAACTTGCTGTGGACACGCGTCAGAGCAGCGTTCTCCGGATCAGGAGATCTAATGGAAGCTGGCTGGGTATGTTCAGGTCTGCCAGGCACCACAATGCACTGTGTGGTGCTGGGAGGCCCAGCGATGTTACTGGGTCACAGGGATCATTATTACAATACCCTGGCAGCCTTGTACACGAGGCCATACACGGCTTCTCAGTATGGCAGACGTCTCGGCATGGAGCTGGAGAGGGGCCTAACGGTGATAATCCATCCCATGCAGCTTGAACATCCTCACACAGTTCCTGCAGATTGTGTGCAGTAGGGGTGGAGGTGGAGCAACACCAGGTCTTCTGGACGTGTGACTCCTGACAACAAGCCATCCATCTAGGCGCTGACCTTTACAACTCCATGCCGAGACCTCCGGTATGTCGGGTTGGCAAACACGGCGGCCCGACGCCATACTGAGAGACAGACTTCTGTATGTGTAGCTCAATAAATATTGATCATATCAGTAAATTGATCATCAGTTATTGATCCTGGTCACCTTTATCTTCTCCCCCATAAGCACCGCACTCCCACACCTCCTTCTGGGTGCCTCATTCTTTAGATGATGAGTGGATACCAAAGGTGAAACTACAGAAAGGCCATCCCTCTAATACGGTTTCAATCTAAAGCCCCATCCATTTGGGCCGCCTCTACCGTCCAGTGACCCTTCAGTCCTCCTTTAGCCCTCACGAGGGGACCTGGCCGTCCAGCTCAGAAAGCACCAGTGGAGTTCCTCCCTCTCCTTCATTCATGCACTGTTATAGCTCCTGCTACAACCATAAGCTGACCGCATGCTCAAGGCCGAGCTCATGATCAATAACCTCCGAGTCTTCCAGTGCGGCACCGATATCCCGCCCGGTGCTACCACACACAGCAACGGAGGTGGAGGCAAGAGAGAAGAGTTTCAGAGCAGTAGTACAACAGGGTTACGATACTCACGCTTTGTGCAGCGCTGGGATCCAGGGGCCTTGCTCCATCCAATACAGCACTGCCCTCCACAGACGTTAACACTGCAATGACACCCAGAGACACACAGTGGCTTTCTCATGTCTCACACACACACGTATATATTCAAAACCACCGACGCACAATCCGCACACACTCGCATGCGGACGTCCTCATGCAGGAACACAAATATGCACAACTCGGGTTCACTCACACACACACATTTCTATAGGAGTCCTCCTCAGGAACACCGAGACGTAGTCAGCACTCACACGCGCTCCTTTAGAACCAAGCAAACACCACCAAACACCCACGCTCCCACACACACACACACTAACGGACCCAATGACCTAACTGTAACCCTCAGATCCGCCCCTCTCCCACCCAGCGGTCTGTGCCGCCAGTCTTTTCTCTCTGGAGATAAATGTGAGAGCCTCTGGCCAGAGCTGGACTGGAATCCCATTCTAATCATTCCTCTCTCCGACTGCTGCTGCTGCTGCCGCCGCCGCCGCTGCTGCTGCTAGCCCACCATTTCCACTGCTCCCCACTCAAACAGGAGAGTAAAACAAACAGTAACACCAGCAGCCATCGTCTTGGGCACCGGCCCTTTATTGTAAAAGCCTCTGGGAACCGGGGGCTGTGGAACTTTTGGAACTTTGGAGCGAGGGTAAAACCTTCGCTGCCAGGAGCCGAATGGCCTCTGTTGGGCAGTGGGCATGGAAAACTCCTGACTAGGCACCCTGCAAAGAACAATGTCGCTGCTGTGGTGCATATTTGTATTTATGGAGTCTATATGAAAACTGAGACGTGGGCTGACCCAGTTATTTTGGAAATATGGTTTTTCGCCCTGCTGCACACACGCGCCCAAACATCCCCCGGTGACGGGATTAGTCAGGTTATTCTAGGAGCTCGGTAGCGCGCTTTAAAAAACGAGACTCTGAATAGGCCAATTACGTTATCATTTCATCTTCAATGGGAGTTTGGAGGCGGGATTTGCTCTGTCACTCAGGGCCTGTAATATTCCCAATCTCTCGTTCCATTCCAACATATTATCTGAAACCTTTTATTATATGACCCATACTGCCCATCTCAGCCCCCATGATCCGTACGGCCTGGCTAACTATCCCACATGATCCATACTGCCTTAGCACTATGCTAAATGACCCGTACTGCCAACACGCTACGGCAAGGGTCCCATACCAGCCAACACACTATCCCACATGATCCATGCTGCTATCCCACTATCCCAAATGACTTGTACTTCCCAGTACCCTATCCCAAATGACCGAATACTGTCCAACACACTATCCCATATGATCCATGCTGCCATCCCACTATCCCAAATGACTTGTACTTCCCAGTACACTATCCCAAATGACCGAATACTGTCCAACACACTATCCCATATGATCCATACTGCCATAGCACTATGCTAAATGACCCGTACTGCCCAACACGCTATGGCAAGGGTCCCGTACCAGCCAACACACTATCCCATATGGTCCATGCTGCTATCCCACTATCCCAAATTACTTGTACTTCCCAGTACACTATCCCAAATGACTTGTACTTCCCAGTACACTATCCCAAATGGCCGAATACTGTCCAACACACTATCCCATATGATCCATACTGCCATAGCACTATGCTAAATGACCCGTACTGCCCAACACGCTATGGCAAGGGTCCCGTACCAGCCAACACACTATCCCATATGATCCATGCTGCTATCCCACTATCCCAAATGACTTGTACTTCCCAGTACACTTTCCCACATGAACCATGCTGCCATTCCACGATCCCGAATAATCCATACTATGCATCTTACCCATACTGCCCAACCTACCAGCTCATATGATCTATACTGCCATTCCCTTAGCCCAAATGAGTCAATACTGCCCAACATACTTCCCCACATGACTCCTGTTCCCCAACACACTATACCAAGTGATCCAATGTTGCCCAAAACAGTTTTCCAAATTACCCAATGTTGCCCAACAAACTATCCCATATGATCCATGCTGCCATCCCATTATCTCAGATGACCCAACACTACCTAGTAAACTATCCCTGACATTCCACTATCCCAAATGACCAAACACTGACCAACACACTATCCCACACGATCCACGCTGCCATTCCACTATCCCAAATGACTCAATACGACCCAACACACACGCACACACAAACCCAGGTATCACCTGAAAACCCCCAAACACCAGCACGCTGTTCCTACGTGTGCCACTGCTTACCCGGAAACTTTGACCATCTGCTGGCCCGTGTGTCCGTCCCGGCTGCCCATCCTGCGCGTCCGCACTTGGCCTCCAAAGCTGGCCGTGAGCTCCACGTTGTAAGAGTGCGGCTGCCCGTCGTTTCCCGCGCGCGAGGAGATGGAGCTCACGCGCACCGCGTCCGAGCCTCCTCGCCCGGGCTGCAGCACGTAGAAAGTCCTCACGCCGCCCCGCTCCGCGGCCACCGCCGGCCGCTCGAGCACGGCCAAGCACAGCAACACGGCGACCCACCTGATAGGAGCCATGCAGGCGCTTCAAGAGCGAGCCAGTCAGGGACGTCTGCGAGCGAGCACGAGAGCGTGTGCGTGGAAAAGTAGCCTGGACAAGTCCGGGTAGCAGACCGGGGGTGGTATGGGTAGGGGGGCAGGTGAGGGGGGTGCACCGTGCGGGTTACCGCGAGTGTAAAAGTTTCAGATCCGCGGTGTCATCCGGCGGCCAGTCCTCTGACCGGACCCCAGAGAGAAGTTGAAGTGGAACTCCACAGCGGAGGAAGGAGCGACAAAGCAAGGGGAGAGAAACGGAGCTCTGAAAAAGGAGTGCACGGGGAAAAAAAAAAAAGAAAGTGCGGAAAGTAGTCTCTCTTTCTCCTCGCGAGGCGGTGGGGAAGCTCGCGCAAGCCTCGGCCACGCGTGCGCGGTGTTGAAGCTCGCGGAGGAGAAGTCTGTACAGAAGTTTTCTTCTCTGCGCGAGGAGTGAAGAGGGGGGGGGGGGGCGCTGAGTAAGTTGGGAGGGGTGGTGTGGGGGTGTGGAGGGTGGTCGTGTAGGGGTAGGAGTTATCCTCCTGCAGACATGACGTCACTGATGGGGCTCTTATTGGACTCCGAGTGGGGCTGAACCCTAAAACCACCCACAAAAGACTGTGAAAAAGTTAGCCCACCCCCCAGCCCTCGACTCCCCCCTAAAAAAAAAGTAAGTGGCCAGGAGGCTGCAGACTGTTAACTGTTTCAGCGTGGCTGCCCTGAGCGCCCTATACGTCCTGAACCATACAGCATGCTCCACATGGGCTCAGCGGTTAGCATGTTGCCACTGTAACACACATCTGTAGCAGTGTATCTCCACCCTGGAGATCCTGGTCCTGGAGATCCTGGTCCTGGAGATTCCCTCTCATGGACATTATAGCAGATTCCCTGCATTAACACACTCCCTGCACCAGGCAGGTAAGAAACACAGATCTATAGGATGGATGCCGTACTCTTTCTATTCAAGTCTTATTTACTTCCCTTAACCCTTTAAACAGACGCCGATACACCAGTCCTAGTATACGCCGTGGAGCTCTGAGGAGGCCCCAGAATTATTAAGACATTAATTAGCTCTGGTGCCATATCTGTCTCAACAACACCATTCTAAATATATATCTACACTCATCATCTAAACAACAGCTGGACCCAGAAGGAGGTGTGGGACTGCGGTGATGTTGGGAAGGAAGATAAAGGGGACCAGGATCAATAACTGATGATAAATTTAGACTGATATGATCAATATTTATTGAGCTACACATACAGAAGTCTGTCTCTCAGTATGGCGTCGGGCCGCCATGTTTGCCAACCCAACATGCCAGACGTCTCGGTATGGAGCTGTAGAGGTTCCTAATGGTGTCCTGTGATAATCCATCCCATGCAGCTTGAACATCCTCACACAGCTCCTGTAGATGGTGCGGTAGGGGTGGAGTTGGGGGGGACACCAGGTCTTCTGGACGTGCGATGTGTGATAACAAATCGGTCATCTTGGTGCTGACCACGGTGCCTCCACACACGGATTCGTTGGGCGTCTCCACCAAGACTAAAGCGGGACTCGTCACTGAGGATGACCCTCTGCCATTCTGAGTCACTCCATGACAGTCTGGTACGACACCACTGCAGTGTTTGGTGACGGTGACGTGGTGTTAAGGACAGTCGTGGTAGCGGTCCGTGTGCATGTAGTCCTGCCAATGGTGCTGGCTCTAACAGGATGACTCATGGAGCACACTACTGCTCGCTGAATGTCTCCAACACGGCTGTTGGGTCACTCCATACATGTCGGACAATGTGTTGGTTCGCTCTCACGTGGTTCCTGTAGGTCCCCCATGTCCTTCATGTCGCTGGGGGGTGCCAACTTCTATCCACTGCCACCAACAGCATGCTATGGTAGTAGGCGCAAGACCGGTATGTCGCGCAGCGTGTCAATAAGACCATCCCACTTCGCGGGGGCCTATGATGTGACTCCTCTCCAACTTTTCCAACAGCTTGATCTGCTTCTGAACTCTGAGGCATACATTGATGGCATAGGATGCCACCAACACACCAGCACGACAGAGTCAGAATGGGAAGCACGCAGAAGAGGACAACCGTATACAGTCAACTAGATACGGCAATAAGGCGCATCCATGCCTACGTCACATGCACG
The DNA here is from genome assembly GCA_024036415.1 of Prochilodus magdalenae. Taxonomy (NCBI): domain Eukaryota; kingdom Metazoa; phylum Chordata; class Actinopteri; order Characiformes; family Prochilodontidae; genus Prochilodus; species Prochilodus magdalenae. Next base: position 127,991 of record JAMWET010003558.1, on the reverse strand, counting down.
ACCGAGTGTGGAACCTGAATCATTAGCATGTCTCCCAATGTCAAATCTACCCACCAAGCTTCATCCCTGCTGGCTGATTCCTTCTGGGTGTAGCAACAAACTGAGCTAACAGATATGGCACTTGGCAACTGTGGGTCCCTTTAGCGCAAACACGGACGTGTAGCCACGAAGCTAGAGTGCTGATCTTGGATGCGCTGTCGTGACTGTAATTACTACAACTGGCAGAGGAACCCGAACCATGGAGCTCTTGTTTTACTAACTCCTTGGCTTGTACAGTCCACCCCCTCACTAATCACTCTGCTCTTAAACGGAATGCTTCGTCCCACTTCTGTAGCGTATGAGTAAGAGAGAGAGGCAGCGGGATACTGCTGAATGGTGAAGCGTAGTAGTGCACTATACTATGAAGCTTGACCATACAATGGTCAGCTCTTTGGTACACTCACCATCAAAAGGAATCGACAGACGGGGATGAAACTTGGTGGGTAGGTTTGGCATTGTGAGACACGCCAATGATTCAGGTTTCACGCTCAGCCGTGCATGTGATGTAAGCAGGGACGGGCCTTATCGCTGTACCAGGCTGACCCAACAGCGACAATACAGACATGCAGCGAGCAGTGATGCCCTGCATGAGTCATCCTGTAAGTGCCAGCACCACTGGCGGACGGCTGCACCACACAGGACATATGCACACACACAACGTGCACCGATATGCACCTTAACACCACGTCACCGTCGCCAATGACTACAATGGTGTCGTACCAGACTGTCATGGAGTGACTCAGAATGGCAGCGGGTCATCTTCAGTGACGAGTCCCACTTTAGTCTTGGTGGAGACGCCCAACGAATCCGTGTGTGGAGGCACCGTGTGGTGAGTGCCAAGATGAACGGTCTGTTGTCAAGCCTCACTTGTCCAAAAGACCTGGTGTGACTCCAACTCCACCCCTACCGCACCATCTGCAGGAACTGTGTGAGTTACATGGGATGGATTATCAAAGGACACCATTAGGAACCTCGACAGCTCCATACCGAGACGGTTGGGTTAGCCAACATGGCGGCCTGACGCCATACTGAGAGACAGACTTCTGTATGTGTAGCTCAATCAATATTGATCATATCAGTCTGAATGTATCATCAGTTATTGATCCTGGTCACCTTTATCTTCCTTCCCAACAGCACCGCAGCCCCACACCTCCTTCTGGGTGCAGCTACTCTTCAGATGATGAGTTGGTGTAGCAGGATCGCTGTGCATCCGGCTGCAAACTGCTATTTCAGTCTGATCTGAAAGTGCTGAAATAATGACTATCGAATGAGACACTCGATCCTCCAGCAGGGTCGGCTCACTTAAGAACAACTGTCACATCAATCAGAGTCCCGTCTCTGAAAGCGCGCCTCGTCCCACACACCCGAACTGCCCAAGAGGGGCAGCACATTTAAGAGTGTCCCCTGCAGCTTCCGCGGGGGTGTAGTGACTCACCCCGTAACAATGCAGAGCACAAGCATTTGTAACCCGGGCCAGAACCAAGAGAGGCCACTGACTTCGGATGCACCTTGAGGGATTATGAGCGCATGGAAGAAATTCCTGTGTGGCTGAGCGATCGGTGTATTTTTCTAGAGGCCCTGGAGCCACATTGTATTAATAGTCAGTGTGTTTATAATATCCAGTGAGGTGAAGTATGTCATGTGCCTGGATGGTCACAAATAGATTACAGGCCTTACAAGTCCCAGTGCTGGAGTAAACCATTGCTCCAAAACCCACGTTGGTGAAGTTTAATGAAGTTCCATTAAAATGACACTGGATTCTGAGAAAACCCTTTCAGCACATCATCAGACCGCTGGTAACTTTCCAGAGGTTCTTCGGTGAAGACTACGGTTCTATATAGAACTATTTGTGTATTAATGAGTTTTTGCATGGTGTAATGGTTCTCCAGATTGATGGGGACTGACCCGGTTCTGCTAATATGATGTCAAGCACCGATCAAGAGAAGAACCCTATACAACCCACTTCACCAAAGCATGTACATAGACCTGAATCTTGTATCTACGATTCCTGTCCATTCTAACAGCTCCACTGACCATATAGGACACTCTGTAGGTGTACAGGTCCAGACTGTAGTCCATCTGTTTCTCTGTATAGTCTATTACCCTGTTCTTCAATGGTCAGGACCCCTACAGAGCAGGTATTATGTAAGTGGTGAATCATTCTCATCATCTGCAGCGACACTGGGGTACTGCTGCTGCATGTGAAGGGGCTGCCCATTAGGACAGATAGTTTTGTTGGGTGGACGAATCTCAGTCTCAATGAGATGCTCAGTGCCTGTAAACAAAACCACTATTTACATATATGTATATACGCTATATAAATATATTTGATTGATCCACAAGGTATATTAGCACACTCCTTAAAAAAATCCATAAACCTGAGTCCCCGTGCTGGTAACACCTCCACCAGCACAATACCAGCTGTGACTGGATGTGGCATGGACTTGGACAAGTTTCTGGACGTGGGTCACATCAGTGTTCAGACACTCTTGCATTAATGAATATGTCAGTTGGGCCAGATTTGGTGGATGCCTTCCCTGTCCCAAACACAAGAAGAATTCCCTGTAGACTGGGATTGTAGCCACTGCTGGTAGACTCGTATGACTGTACACTTCCAAACACCTGCAGATTCAGCTACTTCATCAGTGGACACAGCAGTCCCTCCTTTTAGCCAATCATTAACATCTGCTCTGGAGCGTTTTCCACACATGGAACGAGACATTCCCTGCACTGTAGCACCTCCTCCCAATCTATGAATCCCCTCACTCACACCCCGCAGGTATTTATATATATATTTATATAAGATTTTATATTGTTTTATTAAAGTTTCATTAAAATTCATACAACTTGCACACCAGAACTACTGGAGCCTTTAGCCATACAGTGACAGTCCTCTGCCATCCTGACCAGTTTCAGAAGTTAATTGGCTAGTTGCGTAAGGCGACGTTTCCGGTTTCCGGTTCTAAGTTTGGTAAGCACAAGCATTTCCGCTTTCCACCGGTGGGCATTTTACGAGTCTTCAGTTGCTCATCATGAGATGCTCAGTGCCTGTACAGCACCCAGGAGTACCAGAAGGGCTTCGAGATGTACGTCTCCAGTTACATCGATAACTGTACATTGCTGAGACTGACACACAAAAAAACATGGACCAACCTTGTGTAAAAACGAACGTCTTCGTCTGATCCTGCAAAACGCGACTGCAGTTGTGAAGCTTCAAGCTGGTGTTGTAGCTCTTGTCTTTTTCTCTTCATCTACCATTGCTGAGGTCGTCGGAGTTGTTATCATATCAGGCGCTATCTGCACTTCCATCTCTTGATCGGTGTCAGACAGGGCATCAGGCATCCTTGGTGCGGGCATGCTGTAATCGTTCACAAAACAAAAACTGTTGAGTTCCCCCCACGGACAACAAAGCCTGAAATGTACTACAGACGCGAGTCTTTGAATAGTGTAACACCAGCACAATCCACCGGCCTGAAAAGCTAATCTGAGATGTTAGCACACAGACATGTCAATGTCGTCTTCTTCTCTTGATGTTGATACGTCAGTCGTTTCTCCTTTATCTTAAAAACACTCATGATCGCTACTGCTTTCCACAGATTCGCTCAATTCTCCTCACAACTACTACAACCGGAAACAGTGATGCATACCAACCATAAACCAGAAACTAAGAGACGCCATCTTGTGCACACAGCGAATTCATTATGGATGCTGTTTGTTCATCTGTGCACAGCACATTTCTGACCACCAACAAAATCAGCTAAGCACTATAATCCATAATGCATGTAACCACTTCAGGAGGCTCAGGACCCAGGCACACAGTCCGATCTACATCAACTGAGCTGTAGTGGAACTTGTATCTAGCTTTAAGTTCTTGGGCATCTACATCTCTGATGATCTTAGTCGTTCCCTAAACTCCTCCATCCTAGTCAGAAAGGCGCAGTACCATCTTTACTTTTACAAAGCCTCAAGAAAGCTCGCCTGTGTCCCGGGATACTGGTTGACTTTTACCGCTGTACCACTGACAGCATGCTCACACATTGCATCTCAGCGTGGTCGGGGCAAGGCAAGAAACATCGTCAAGGACATTTCTCAACCTAAGCCCAGACTTCTTCCCCTCCTCCCCTCTGGCAGGCGGTACAGGGGCCTACGCTCCCGCATCAGCAGGCTCAAGAGGAACTTCTTTCCTGAGGCTGTGACCCTGCTGAAGCCCACACCTCCACTTTAACTGCATCATTGCCCTCACTGCACTGAACTGTACTTTGTGCCTTTATGGACTATTCGTAATTCTTAGTGTATTACTGCAGTATTCCTATCTCTACATACTGAATATAAACTCACCGTCATGCGTCTTTACTCTGTACATTTGTTGCTTTTACAGTTCATACAACCTACTCTGTAGCTTCTTCACTTCCTCCATATATATGTATATCATATCTATATTAATATCTGTATTTTTCTACCGCTCCCCCGTCCACATTTGTACATATTGTAACCTTGCATTGCTTGCTATCATAACTTTCTTGCACTTTATATATATATAATACTGTACTTTGTGCTATCCATCCAACCATCTATCTATATATCCATCTATCCATCCATCATCTAACCATCCATCCATATATCTATATATATATCCATCTATCCATCCATCCATCTATCTATATATCCATCTATCCACCCATCATCTAACCATCCATCCATATGTCTATATATATATCTAATATATATATATATATATATTATATATATATCTCCATCTATCCATCCAGCCATCCATCTATATATCCATCTATGCATACATCCATCTATATATCCATCTATCCATCCATTCATATATCTATATAGATCAATCTATGCATCCATCCATCCAGATATCTATATATATCCATCTATCCATCCATCCAGCCATCTATCTATATATCCATCTATGCATCCATCCATCCATCTATCTATATATCCATCTAACCATCCATATCTATCTAACTGTCCGTCCGTCCATCTTATTGGATCAGACACTCTTTCTGACAACCATCAATCCACTAAAGAGCACTCCGCACACAACAAACATGCGCTGGGGGAAAGGAGGAGTATGAAAAAGAACTGGAATGTATCTGGTGAATCACCGGGCCTGAGCATGGCAGAGTTATTATCCACGCATGCTTGGGGGTGGTGGTGCAAGAGCCTGTCCCAACACTCATGGGCTGAAGGCAGAAAAACACCCTGGACAGGCTGCCAATCTATGCAGAGTTATCATCCAACAAAGTCCAATAAAGCTTGTATTACAATCCCTGTTGAAAGGTCTCCTGAATTTTTATTTAAGTGGTTCCTCTACACGTATGCAGTGGCTGAGGTTTTTGGTGTGAACACGATTACAGGAAACGACAAAGTGTCTCTGTCTCACATTCTCGTTTAGCTCCGGAGTATGCCTCCTCGAACTTGACTCCAATTATGTCCGATGGCTGTGAATTCTTTTCATGGGTGCAACCAGTTATTGTGGCAACAGTGCTAGCAACCATGGCAGTCATTATGACCGGAAGAGAATGCCCCCTGAGAATGCCTGCTTGGCCTGTTAAGTAGTTTCCTTGTAGGAAACCCTTCGGTTCAACTGTGAAGCAATTATGTGGAGACACACGGATAATATCCTGGTTCAGGCCTAGAACTCCTGCGGCGCACTGGGAACCCCTTTTTTCCAGTCTGCAAATGTGAAGCCTCTCGAGAACCCATGTAGCTATATAGCATCAAGGCAGGATTGGTACAGCATATGTTACTCCCGTAACCGACCCCAAACCTGACAGAGGGGTGTGTGTCTGTTATGACTGCCTCTTTGTGAGAGGTAATCTGGAGACGGGATAATATCTACATGTTCAAAACATCGGGGTCACCAACCACTGCTGTGCAATCTGCATGGCCTACAGATGTAGGATGTGCAGCCACATCTGGGAACACGACCTCCAGAAGTACTGCTCTAGCTGTGAACATCATGCATCCGGAACACAGTACAGCATGAACCGTCAAGCAGCCATCCAGGGTTAGGCATGAGTAGGCGTCATCAGTGACAGCAGTTGGACGCTCTCAGTCAGTCAAAGTGACACGGCCCTACTCCTGTTACACAGTCAGACCCAAATTTGACAAGCTCCAGGTTCAAGGACAAGGAGTCCAGATTGGACTTGTACAGCACATATGGCCCAACTGACGAGATGTAAAAATATTTTCATATGCTGCTATGATTTTTGTCCTTGGTGTTGAGTTTCCGTGCAGCCTATCCTTCAAACCGCTGACACAGGCACAGCTCCCTCCTGCTAGCCATTACCTGCATTAAATGTGTACATTGCATGAACGGTCTGAACACAAGCAGACACTCACCGCTCCCTTTCATGCTCAGACAGGGCCTTGAGGCGCTATGTGGGCTTGACTGTGGACATTCATCAATTAGACCAGTTATTTGTCTGCTTCACTGGCAGGATGAAGGGTGAAGGGATGAAGGTTCCTCTATTAAAATAGGGGTCTCAGTGGGTGGTAGAGGTAATCACTATACTCTGCACAGCTATCCAGCTACTGACACCGGTGTCTTACAACCCGGCCCAGAATACAGTACTAACAGTGTTTCAACCAATGGTGAATATCCGTATGGCAGCTGCTGAGTCACCTCCTCCTTATAGGCAGCCCTAAGGCAGTGAACTTCTACTAGGGGCCTCTTCAGGTATGACCTTGTTGGCATTTATTGTCCACTGTGCTTCACTCTTGCAACGAAACAATGTTGACTGTGGTTGTAACAGGTTTTCCAGAGACGGACAATGTTGTATTCGCTTTCCCTATGAGGAGAGAAAAAGCACAGGGCCCAAGCAGCCTGGGTTTGGAGGAGGTTCTAGTCTAACGTTTGATTGAGGATGAAGTGGGAGAGACCTGGAGGAAACCATGCTGGAAGGTTTTCACCTCTTAGACTCCTCTTGTCATTTCCTGCCCAACTCCAGTGCAGCCCATCTTCTTGAGGTGTTGGACTCAGCCGCTCCTTTTCACTCGAGAGGCTTGATAGGTAAAGCGTTCTGAGCGGGAAAGGCAGTAACAGTAACCAGCAGGCCGTGCGTGGCATTACTGGATTAATATCACACTTGTTTCTCAGCTCCATTACGTAATCTCTGAAATCGCTTAGGTCAGTCCGTCTCGGATGCAGACACAGGATGTTTGTTCAGTGTCAGCCTCATGTTTATTGGTTCCTGACGTTCCAAGAGTTCCTAACGAATGGCCAATGTTCTCCCAATGCTTTCAGAACGTTCCGGTAACTGAAGCTCGACGTTCCCACAAACAGCTGAACAGGACTCGTGTTACTTTCTGGAGTGAAGCTGCACGAGCGTCTCGCAAATGAACAGCTTTGTCATTATCGTCTCATAAATCTCACTCATGAAGTTGCATTCACCCGCATGACATAAGAGCTATGTCATTTCTCACGGGAGGCCTGCAGTAAGACAAGAAGTTGAGTCAGTCAGAGAAGAGGACTGAATTCCTTTCCCTCCCCGGAGAATGACATAACAGGGATACTGCTGCCAAAGTAGCAAGGGGTTAATCAAAAAACTTCAAAATATTTAAAGCTGTTTTCCTGGTAAACTGGTAAGAATAACTCAGTGGGGTATTACTCCACCATGCAGTTCCGAGAATGCCCCGAAAGCTCTACGGTCGACTGTTTGTACGCTAAATAGATGGAACCGAGTTTGAAATTATGTAAGAACAAAAATGTATTCCATCTAGGGGAGAAAGGAAGGAGATAAATATTGGGATTCTCTCATCCACAAATCATAGGCCGAAGGACAAGGGCTTGTTACGGGTCCAAAGCAGAAACTTCTGAACCTTCCTGCTTTGCTACAACAGAAGGCAAAGACGATGCACGTTATATCGTTCTGCAGTGTCATTAATTGAACGCCCTTTCTGTCGCAGTACCAGAAGAGCAGATACAGAAGAGAGCGATACAAGGAACATTTCACAGTTCTGATTAATGCCTCTTGAAAAGATGTTAAAATGGATTGTACCGTAGAAAACAGAAAAAGAAGATGAAGAGAAAATCATTTATTATCAGAGACAAAGCCATACAAATGAAACATCGTTGTCAATAACTGCGCGCACGCCAGAGGGGAGTTTCTTGTTGTGATAGAATGGCATTTTGTTTTGGGTGCAGGGAGTGTTGGTTCCTACCCAACAACATCTGGACAAGGAGAAAAATGTCAAACTGGGCTCTAGTAGTTGGAGGTCCCTGGATGGAACATTGAGTAACAGCACAATATCCCATAACAGGACAGAAGTGTGGCTAGTATCAAAGGCTGGTTTCGACCGGTCTTTGTACATACATGCATTAAGCCCTGTTGTAACTCATGGTGACTGGTTAATGAGCACTGTACACGCAAGAAGATGCTACCAGATGATGAAGATATACACCGAGCCATACATCACAGGCGCAAGTCTTAGGTGTAAAGCATTTTAGACTTTGATCAGCACTAATATATGACGCTATGCTTAGCTTAACACTGTTGATTCATTGTCTTAACCAATGTTAAGCATGGCTATAGTTCAGGCCTGTTTTTTTATTTTATTTTATTTTTTTTAACTATAAAACATCCTTACTTTAATCCACAACTAGTTTTACTCCATGTCTAGGATTAAAAGGCACAGTATTATTATACCATAGGCTGGATGAAGCAAAGATTGCCTGTAGTGAAAAGGCTATGCTGATTGGCTGCGCAGCTGGGCACTCAGGTCTTGGATCTCTGTGATAAGCTGTTCCAGTTCTGTCACATCATTTTTCAAGTCGTCGTGGATATCTCCGGTAGAAACGTCAGTGTAGAGTTGCTGAGGACAGGAAATCAAACAAACATGAGTACAGAAGGAGCTCAGACTTACCCAGGTTTCAATAAGCTTTCTCAGTAAACTTTTAAACCTCAAAGGGAACCAGAGGATTTTTGTGTTTATAATTTAAGTGAACTTTTAAATGACACTCGGGAGGAACTACCAGACATGTCTACTGCTCTCCTATTGGCTGCTGAGATTTGGTTGAAGGAGGAAAAAAAAAACGACCCTGCATGTCTGCCCCAGTGGATTCCACTTTTCGCTGTGCCTACTGCTGAGCTCCACAGAGCGGAACTTCGCATCTGCACCACCCACCCAAACGAAAATGATGTGTTTGAAAGAGCAGCTGTGAATTTTCATTCATTCAGTGTTCTGAGGGAAAGCAGCTTAAAACACAACCGGCTCTCGCATTTTAGTGCTTTATTATGTCAGCACTGTACCCGTCACACAAGTTTACAGCCCAGACTTAATTCTTGTAGAACCTTCAATGACCTGTGGTGGTCTGTTTTCACCCACTGCAGTGCTATACGCACCACAAACAAACCATACTAAGACAACCTCTAGAGGTGGTCTGCGTTTTTTGGGGCAGTTTAGAGAAGTCTAATTTTGTTTGATCTGTTCACATTTGCAGTGACTGTCTTGCTCTGTGCAGACGCTGAAATGGTAGCACTTGGAAGTCTCACAGGTCTCACCAGCTTTAGTTATTTGATGATTATGAATTAGTAAAGCTTGGAGAGTGAAAACCACAGCGCTACAGACCACACTAGGAACATGTGTGAAAAATCAAAAGCTCTATTCTGAAGGAAGCTCTACAGTGTATTAATTTAAACTTATTTACATTAATATGCCTCGCTGGCACATTTTCGTTACTTGAGCTTAGAATTTCAAAACACAATATTCTTTGCATTCAGTGAATGGACAGAGTGTAGAAGGAAGTCTGGTACTGACTTTAGCTTTGGTGGCTAGACTCTTCAGGCTGAGCCGCGCCGAGGACAGCAGTTGCAACGCCTCCTGCGGGTTACTCTTCTCCCTGCTACAGCTGATAGAGACTGTGCGTGACAGACAGTGTGAAAGACAGCAGGAGTAGAGAAGAAGAAAAAAAGACGTGTGTGTAAGCGTGAGTGTGTAAGCGTGAAGTTGAGTTTGTGTGATCGAGACAAAGAGAGACAAGAGAGCAGAAGAGAGATTATTAAATGACTTCAGTCCAGTGTGAGTCAGAGAGGTCATGCGCTGCACATTAAGCACCAGAGAAAATCCACTCCACTCTCAGCCTCGGAGCATAGAGAGAGAGAGAGAGGGAGAGGGAGAAAGAGAGAGGGAGAGAGAGAGAGAGAGAGGGAGAGGGAGAAAGAGAGAGGGAGAGAGAGAGAGAGACAGAGAGACAGAGAAAGAAAGACAGAGAATTATAGAGAGAGAGAGAGAGAGAGAGGGAGAGGGAGAAAGAGAGAGGGAGAGAGAGAGAGAGAGGGAGAAAGAGAGAGGGAGAGAGAGAGAGGGAGAGAGAGAGAGGGAGAGAGGGAGAGGGAGAGAGAGAGAGAGAGACAGAGGGAGAAAGAAAGACAGAGAATTAGAGAGAGAGAGAGAGAGAGAGAGAGAGAGTGAGAGAGAGAGAGAGAGAGAGAGAGAGAGAGAGAGAGAGAGAGAGAGGGAGAGAGAGAGACAGAGAGACAGAGAGACAGAGAAAGAAAGAGAGAGAATTAGAGAGAGAGAGAGAGACAGAGAGCGCGGTTGGGGCTTGGGGGTGGGAGGGGGGTTTACTGGTCACCTGAGGTCACCAATTGTCAGGTACCCTGCAGCTACTCTGAAGGGACTCTAAAGCTGATTCAAGCTGAACTTGCCATTAGAGCCTGAGCAATATGAGCATTTGGAGCCAGCACTCCAAATTCAGCTAACCAATAATATCAGTTGACAGAATTTAAAATGTATATTTCAAGTTTTAATTTCATACTCTTACAATTTTAGCTAAACAGTGCATTTGACAGATATGATTGTCAGCTGTGTCAGTTGCCAGTTCTCAGTGGTATTTTTTTTTTCACATTCAGGGGAGTGTGGACAAACACAAACAGGGGAGGTAGACAAACATTATGTCCATCTGCAAATGAAAAGCAACACAATTATCATACATTCAACATGATTACATTACTGAACGGTACTGAACACACAGCAGTTTTATTTTTGCACACTTGCCTGTGCCATTTTTCCCCAGTTTGTGAAACCAGGGTATGGTGTGGAAAGACTGCACTGTGTTCTCCCTACAGTCGAATAGACTGAAGGCTTAGAATGAACTTGTGGCGTCCGTCTGTCATGGAAACTGACAGCATGCTCGACAGAACATCACATCCCTGGTAAAATCCTATTCCAGCCACAAAGATTCCTTATTCCGCTCTACTCCTTGCATCATTATGCGATTCCTTTCTATTGTCAGCACTTCCACTGACAGTAACGCCATATCTAAAACCATCCCAGCAGGGCTCACAGAAATGCCTGCTGTTGTATAAAGAAGTAACCACTGGATTAGCCCCTGAAATGGCAGTGTTGTGTAATGTTAGTGTTTATATTCCAATTGGTAAATTTCAGCAACATTAAAGCTGATGAAATTAAGCAGGTCAGTGCACTGAACTGAACACTGGTGACTCCTTTTTGAACAACTGTTAAGAGTTCATCCTACCGTTGAGAGATGCTGATAATAAAGAACTGGCACTATTCGAAATATTTTTGTACATTAGGGTCATCCACATCATTTAAAAGATTGGCATCTCTTTCCTGTGTGCATGCAAGTGCCATTTCTCTCAGCCTGTTTACCCTGCTGAACCAGGACAGCATCATTTTTCTGTTCAGCCATCGACCACGGGGAAAGTGGCCTCCTGCGTGCACATATGGGCCTCTGCCTCTAACAGACACACTGACACATGCACACATACAGTGATTTCACAGCAAAGCTCACATTAAGCTCATGAGAGATTGGTTATTAGTAAAGTCATCATTACAGCATGACCTTTAAACAGCTTACTGTTAATCACAGCAGTAACTGGCACACCAGTGAGCACCATCAAACCAGGCTCCATGCAGTCAAATACGGCCCCTGCATTATTTTCATGAAGGACTTGTATAGCTAGCAAATCTCAATTAAAAATCCAGCAAAAAACTCAATACAATCATATTTATTCCATTTCTCAGTATCCGCTATGACGTTTTCCATGCTACGGCTGGGGATTACAGATAAAACAGACCAGAGGTTTAGGTCTGTATTGTTTAAAAGACCCACCAGCCATGATGGCTGTCATTAAGAAACCAAAACCAAAAGTCATTTCCAGGTGACAGCCATAAAAATATATTACAACAGCTGTTAAAAGGTAGATCAAGGAGTTTATCAAACATTATCAAAGATTCCTTTCATTGTAAGGAGGCATTGTGGCATCCCACATAGTAATAAGGATAAAAGATATATCATTATTTTGACATGTATATTAATCTGACACGCGACACTGTTGTTTAGGGTCAACATTCAACACTGCACAAAGTATAGGACCAATAATGCTCTCTTTATAATAAAACATGCAGCTGGTCAGTTTTAGTGCATCACAATAAAGCATACCGAACCTAATAAACCAAATTCCCTTAACTCTGGTTTTGTCAAAATATAGAAATATACTATATAGTATACTAATTTCAAATGTTTTTGAAAATTGTGTATGTACAGTGAGGAAAATAAGTATTTGAACACCCTGCGACTTTGCAAGTTCTCCCAGTTAGAAATCCTGGAGGGGTCTGAAATTTTCATCTTAGGTGCATGTCCACTGTGAGAGACATAATCTAAAAAACAAAACCTGGAAATCACAATGTATGATTTTTTAATAATTTGTTTGTGTGTTACTGCTGTAAGTATTTGAACACCTGTGAAAATCAATGTTAATATTTGGTACAGTAGCCTTTGTTTGCAATTACAGAGGTCCCGTAGTTTTTCACCAGGTTTGAACACACTGCAGCAGGGATTTTGGCCCATTCCTCCACACAGATCTCCTCCAGATCAGCCAGGTTTCTGGGCTGTCACTAAGAAACACGGAGTTGGAGCTCCCTCCAAAGATTTTCTATAGGGTTTAGGTCTGGAGACTGGCTAGGC
>JAMWET010003558.1:102500-110000 GCA_024036415.1 Prochilodus magdalenae | reverse complement strand
ACCAGGGAATCTCATGTTCGAGGTTTACAGAATCAGACATCTTTTTTTTTTTTTTTAAGATAAAGATCTTCATCAGTCCTGCATTATACATTATATTAGGTAATCCATCACTAACCAGATTCCTGTGGGTCATTTACTCTAAATACAATATTGTATTTGACACTAAATTATATTACAGGCATGCGAGACTTCTGAAGAGATATATGACCTGCCTATTTGTGTTAGTACAAAAGGTATGGCTGAAGTAAACAAGAAGAAAGATGACCTTCATTAAGAACTAATTGTTAAAGCCCACCTTCTCGTTGTCCTCCTTGTTGTTACTATGTCCATCGCCGTACAGACGAGCGTACTGCTTCCATATCTGGGCATCAGTGCTGCAGCGAGCCGAGACGCGGCCAAAGAGTTCTTGTAGTTTAGCTCTCAGAGTGGTCGCCTGTTCGCCGCGATGATCTGTGAGGTTTTCGATTACTGCTCGTACTAGGATTTCAAGGACCTGCAGGAGATGGAGGAAATTTAGCATTTGAGTTGGTGGTATTTAATTTCTCTTTGAGCTAAATAATAAGATATACCACCAATAATACCAGACAGGAGAAATAGACCCAATTATTTGATTACTCACACTCAAGTCACATTATTATGACCACTTGTCATGTTTTGGTAGCAATCTTTAGGCCCACTCAACCATGTGGAAGGCACACTCAACCAACTGGAGTATGCATCCATCCTTGCAGATCACGTACACCCATACATGCCTACAAACATACGTTGTCTTCCCTGGGGTGGATGGGATCCTCCAGCAAGACAATGCCACATGTCGCATGCCCAGAAATGTTGGTTGGATAGGCATGTGTGACCACCTCAATTCTCGTGTTGGCTATATGGATCATCCAGCTGCAGGCAGCATGGCTTCAGATAGCTCTGACAATGTACCAGGACCTTACTGAGTCACTCCTAGCCCATCTAGCTGCTGCCCGTGCTGCACACGGCAGTTACTCTGGATATTATGTACATATGTATCTGTATAAATGTGTGTGTGTGTGTGTGAGAGAGAGTGACCAAAAATGGTCATTTCTGTTATTTCTAAGGCCACCGTTCAGTACTAAATAAACAAAGACAACAAACATTTAAGCGACTGGAACATCCAGCCTACTCCAAAGAGTGTAGCCTAAACACAAAATATAGCAAAGAAGCATATAACAGCATTTCAGTGCATGGCAGAGGAGCTACAATAAATAAATATGGACAGACAATATTCAAACCACAGTCAGAATATTAAAATGCACAAATCTGCTATGTACCTGTTGACCTCCGTGCAAATTCAAACAATACCTTGCATCAGGCAGGATTTCAGTTTATTAATAATGTTGATTCCAACGCAACAGCCTGCTTTCAGCACATTTCCAGAGTCTAAGCAGTGCCGGAATTGTTTCCCCACCAACTTTAATTCAGCCCACACTTTGTGTAAACCAAAACTAGAACAGTTGCGACCTGCTTGTTTATCGTGTCTCTTTGTGTACATTAGGCAGGCAGCCAAATTGTTTTTCTATCACTTCTGATTTAGACCTCTCAGATTATCAACACAGCCATTTTAACATATCATCACAAGCTGATAGCTAGTCTAATCACGCAACTCGTGTAAACAAAAATCTAATTTGGATGTGGTCCAAATGATGCTTCTCACCCTCTCTAGCCTTTGCTTAAGCCTTCCCTCGTTTTTCCTCTTTCTCTGCCTTTCAGTGTCTCCCTGCATTCCTTCCTGCCCGTTTCTCTCTTTCGGTTCATCTGTCTGTCTCTGTATATGGCTGAATGTGTTGGACTGACTCTGGTAACGTGTGTGTCTGTCTCTGTCTCTCTGCACCATCTGATGGAGATTTCCCTCCTGGCTCTGTCTTGTCTGTGTTTAAAGTTCAGATCACGGGCTCACTAATGCATGGCAAGCCCGCTCTCTGCTTGGTCTGCCACAGCACACACACATTCGCACACAGAGGCCAAGTCACGGAGTGGGTGTGGACTGGATTAAAGCAACACCAGAGGAAAAAAAAAAACACTTGTGGTTGAGCAGGACAAAGTGCTCACAACACAACACAACCTCTCAGGAATGACACACGTGCACACACACAGAGACGCACAATCGGCAATCCTGAAAAGTTTGTCCATGTGCCACAGCTGAAGACAGGAAGTGCCAACGAGTTCAGACTTCATCCTGTCTGTCTAGAAGAGCTGTATTACTGAAAACTGCTTTAGAATTTATCTTCTTAAAAATAAACAAGCACACGCACCGGGCCACTGCTATTACCACGGCGTGCTTTCAAATTAGCACTCGTGGTCTCAGCTGTGTGACCGAATAGAAAGCATATATTTTTGTGTGTAAACATTATATAAATGTGAATACATTTTAATATTTCACAGACAAACTGGGAACAAATATTGGGAAAATCCAGTTCGCAGTATTTAACAATCGCACTGCAAAACATAAAACGCATCTTGGCAAGAAAAAACTCTTATATAGTTGATATCCTAATATTCTTATTTTGAAATTGATCTAAACACATTTTAAGATTAATATTACATCTGGACCTTTGTATTTGTTTAGGGAATTTAGTAAGCCACATTTTCCCACTACATTGGCAGATTAAAATGTTGTTTAATTTAAGAAATCAGCTCGAAACAGGCCAAACTGTTGGCCAATATAGTGAGAAAAAACCTGGCTTACAAACTTCCCTTAGAACAAGTCCATAACGTCTGGAAATAAATAAAAATAATCATAAAACGAGCTTACAACAACTTTAAAATGAGAAAGTTATCACTTTATTTACAAACACATTGTCTTTTGAGGCATACGTGCATCTATGCCAAAAACCAAAAAATCCTCTTCAATGTGGTGTGCTGGTATCTGGGCATTATATTTCTGAGGACCACCTGTGAGGACATTTTGCCGGTCTTCACTTTTCACCAAGATTCACATTCTTTTTGGAAAATCCAACAGAGCAGAAAAACCACCTTCAGGATGCTGAGCTTCAGGTTAGGGTTCGATACAGGAATATTTACCTACAGTAATACAAAGAGCAATAGGGACTCACTGAAGATCCCATATACAGCTCTGGAAATATATAAGACCACACCAGTCTCTTCAATCAGTCTCTTCAATCAGCATCTCCACATGTACAGCAGGTTCTCAGTGAGAAACCGTAGGTTGGGTTCTAGCTTTTTCTGGCAGATACAGTGAGCGTCTGGTTCATAAGAACAAGGTCCAGCAGAACGTGATGAGCGCCACCTCATTCCAATGTCCCTTACCCACCGTAAGATGACCTCAAGTGACCTACAGAGAGACTGGCGAGTGGTGGCTGGGTTGAAACGCACAGCGAGCATGGTTCTAAAAACAGGCTTCTGGAGGTCATTAGTGATTTTCTAAATACACAGATCTAATACAATATCTGATCTGGAGTTTGGGAGACATGGTTCCAGTAGTGTAGAGAATCAAACAGAACTGAGGAATTCTGGTCCAACACAAACCCAGAACCTGTACAGCTAGAGACACTGATCATTTAGAGGCAGTCTCATCTATTTTACATAGATGTATATATACACTAAGACAAAGTGAGTGTGTGTGTCCATGTGTGTCTGTGCGTCCACCAGAACAGAGTAAGTGCTGAGGCAGGACTTTTTTCTCAGACAACAAAAGCAAATACCTCCTAACTTCTTAATTACCACTGCAGCTTTGACCACCTCCAGCAACCTTCATCAAGCTGGAGATTGAGTGCTTCCATTTACGTTTGTGTGGAAATGTTTATTCTCATTTGCAGGGCAAAGTAACTCCCTCCTTGTTGAGGCCCTGTATGAGTGTGGATATATGTGTGTGTGTTTAATGACTCTAGGGTTCACTCCACCCAACTCACGACAAAACCTGTAACCATCAAACCCCATACAGAGAGGTGTTAATCATATTTTCTTAACTGTTATCACAAGATCAATCATAAACACAACACTCTGTCACAATGTGTGCTGGGGGGAAGTTTGATCAATCGCAATTAAAAATGAATTTTTCAATTACTTTTTTAATAAAACAAAGTATTTAGATAATCCAATGCAAATGATTTTTGTTTCAAATGATTTCATCATGACTGAGTCACCACTGTGCTTTAGATATACCGCGAGGCATATCGGAATTGTACACAGAAGTAGTCTGGAACCACTCTTCATTACTTTAATCTTTAATCACTTTAATCGAGTGGCCTTGCTGCTTGCCAGGCCCCCATTGTAAACAAGAATATGTTCTTAATGACTTGCCTGGTTAAACTAAAGGTTAAATTAAAAAAATAATAATAGCATAAAAATCTTGAGTCAAAGTGGCAGCTTAGTACAAGCTATTCACTTCCCAGTGCCAGGAAAAAATCAGAGAACAAATCCAATATGTCCTGCTTCCATCCTTTAACCTTTATTACAGCTTCCAAGGTTCTAAGGAAGCCATCACTTTCAGTTCTTGAATCAAGTCTGGGGGGCATTCTTCCACACATCCAAAGGTCAGTCTTAGAAGTTGGTTTCCTGCTTTCCATGATTCAAGTAATTCCCAAACAGAGTTCATGATGCGGAGGTCTGGACTCTGGGCCGGTTACAGCTTCAGCAACATGTTTGCTGAGAGCTTCTCGGCAGCTATACATCCTTTGAAATCCACAGTTGACATCTTTCATTTTATGGATGGTTAAAAACACCTGTGGATGTTTTCAGGTCTGACGCAGGAGTGGAGCTTAGGTTTCTCGTCTCTCTGTCTATCTCTCTGTCTCTCTCTCTCTCCCTGTCTGTCTGTCTGTCTGTCTGTCTGTCTCTCTCCCTGTCTGTCTGTCTCTCTCTCGGTCTCTGTCTGTCTGTCTGTCTCTCTGTCTCGGTCTCTCTCTCTCTGTCTGTCTCTCTCTCTCTCTCTCTCTCTCTCTCTCTCTGTCTGTCTCCCTGTCGGTCTGTCTGTGTCTCTGTCTGTCTGTCTGTCTCTCTCTCTCTGTCTGACTGTCTGTCTGTCTCTCTGTCTGTCTGTCTGTCTCTCTCTCTCTCTCTCTCTCTCTCTCTCTGTCTGTCTGTCTGTCTCTCTCTCTCTCTGTCGGTCTCTCTCTCTCTGTCTGTCTCTGTCTGTCTGTCTGTCTCTCTCTCTCTGTCTGACTGTCTGTCTGTCTCTCTCTCTGTCTGTCTGTCTGTCTCTCTCTCTCTCTGTCTGACTGACTGTCTGTCTGTCTCTCTCTCTCTCTCTCTCTCTGTCTGTCTGTCTGTCTGTCTGTCTGTCTGTCTGTCTGTCTGTCTCTCTCCCTGTCTGTCTGATCTCTCTCTCTGTCTGTCTCTCTCTCTCTCTGTCTGTCTCTCTCTCTCTCTGTCTGTCTCTCTCTCTCTCTCTAAAGATGAAAGCTTTAAGGAAGCAATATGTAATGTGACTTTTTGTTTAGTTAACATTTAAAAACTGAATGACATTAACCACCAGAAAGTGAAGAAATAACTATTTTAATGGCACGTCAACATACTATGTTGTGCTGCAGATAAATCTACTTGACGTTAGGATGCTAGCCCCAGCCAATGCTGTCTCCTAATACCACCTCAGGAGGTAACAGTGAGTCACCGCGGCGTCAAACCGAACCAGTATATTTTCAGTTCAGTTTTGGAGACTCCTGTTTTTTTCCACTTGTTTTTCTTTTTATGAACTCTTGAGCACTGTTAAGCACTCACAGTTGGCAGTTGTGGCCTCCATAACTTTGGTTCCTCACATGCCAAAACACTTCAGCCTATTAAGCATCCGACCTCTTTTTCAGGACAATCAAAGCTACTTCAGGCTATACATTCCACAGACTATCAGCTATTTTAACATTAGAAATAGCTACATGTGTGGGAGGGAGATAAAGTCCTATCAACCACAAAGACATTGATGAGCGGGAAAGGGAGCTTGATTGCTGCAGGACGTGTGTGTGCGTGTACACAAGCCAGTGTGCACTCAGCTCAAGCGTAGACAAACATTCTCAACATAACTCGTTCTCTCTCTCTCGCTTATTTCAGTGACAGCAAGAGCTGCACACATATACAGAGTAGCTTCGGTACACTTCAGTACATGCCCTCAACCACTTGTGCAGCTTTCTGCAACATTCCTAACAGGTACTGTTCAAAATAGAGATCACCCTTCATGTATTTCATTTACAGTCAAAATGACCAAACAATCATACACTCATCATCAGAAGCACATCTGCACCCAGAAGAAAACGTGGGATTAAAATGTACATTTTATTTACGGTTATCGCGTTTAGCTGGCGCTCTTATCCAGAGAGACTTACAAGGTTAATCATATTACAGGTAGGTCAGTGTAGTGTTAGGAGTCTTGCCCAAGGACTCTCATTGGTGTAGCACAGCAGAGTCACCCACACCAGGATTCAACCCCCAGCCTACCACATGTGGTGGTGGCTCCCTGGTGGGTAGTGGTGTTACCCGCTGAGCTACACCAAGCAACACAATTGCGGTGCTGTTGGGAAGGAAGATAAAGGTTACCAGGAACAATAGATGATGATAAATTTAGACTGATATGATCAATATTTACTATCCTACACATACAAAAGTCTCTCAGTATGGTGTCAGGCCACCATGTTTGCTAACCAAACATGTCAGACATCTTGGCATGGGAGTTCTAGAGGTTCCCAATGGTGTCCTGTGATAATCCATCCCATGCATCTTGAATATCCTCACACAGTTCCTGCAGGGGGTGGAGGTGGAGTGGAGTGACTCCAGACACCAGTAATCTTGGTGCTGACCACAGGGCCACAGTACACAGATTCATTGGTCGTCTCCACCAAGACGGCCCGCTGCCATGTTTGGTGATGCTGACATGGTATTAAGAGCAGTTGTCAGAACAGTCTGTGTGCATGTAGTCCTCTGCCAATGGTAACAGGATGACTCATGGAGGCATCAGTGCTCGCTGAATGTCTGTACCATGGCTTTTGGGTCACCCATGTACAGGAAGACTCATGCGTGCTTATGTCACATGCTCGGTTAAGCGTGGAACCTGAATTATTTGCATGTCTCACAATGTCAAGCCTACCCCCCAGGTTTCATTCCTGTCGGGTGATTCCTTCTGTGCAGCTATTTGTGCAGCTATTCTTTTGGTGATGAGTGTGAATGTACGGAATAGATCACCACATTTGTTCAGTCAGCCCAAGAAAACACAAAAACATGCAATGGACACTTGGGTGGACAGTTAACTGTTTGAGAACGCCAATGACTTTGATTAGCAATGTTTCTTCTCTGTTGTGCACTTCAATCTCAATTACGGCTTCTTGACAGCTACACATCCCTTCTGACTCATGGTGTTAATCTGTCTTCTCACAGTAGAAGTATGACTAGAACCACCTGTTGATTTTTATTCAGATCTGAAGGAACAGTGTAGGAGTACAGTTAACTCTGTATCCTTGAAATCCATTTATGGAAAGAGTCTTGTTTTCTCCAGCTATCTTCCCTTTACTTCACCCTTACTTATGTAAGTAG